>BPVZ01000050.1:748074-762406 GCA_020521535.1 Rubroshorea leprosula | reverse complement strand
ATAAATAATTTATTTTTAATTAAATTAAAAAAATTAATTCTAAAGTATACATAAACTGACTTAGAATACTATCATGAAAGAATATAATAATAGTAATACTCCAATGTACCATCTATTATTCAGTAAATCAAAACCTATCAAAAAAGAAATATAAAAAATTAAAACCTTTTTTTAGTTAAATATTGTCTCTACTATTTTAAAAAGAAGGTTAAAACTCCATTTTGGTCTCTCAACTATTGTACGGACTTTCGATTTGGTCCCTGAACTAAAAAAATCCTTGATTTGGTCCCTACTGTTTATCATTTTTACCCCGATTTAGTCCTTCCGTTAAAAATTGATTGACGTGTCCCATTACCTAACGGAAATAGATGACAGCATGGCAAAAAAAGAATGATATGGCAAAATAAAGAATGACATGGCAAAAAAAAACCTTAAAATATTTCCCCTTTTTTTTCCTTCCATCTTCTTCCCTCCCTTTCATCTTCTTCCTTCCCTTTCACTTTCTGCAAACCCTAACACCTTCTAACATTAAATCAAAAAATAATACAAACCCAGAATCTCTCCAAACCAGTCACCGCCCTAAATTCTTTCTTTCAACCTTCCCAAAAAAACTCAGAAATATCATGACATATTTTTCCAAAATTCAAGCTTCTAAACATAAATATTAAAAAAAAAAAGATATCGAACCCTCGCTGGGTTCTTGAGAACCCAGCAGATGGCTGGGTTCTTGATCAAACCCAGTGATCTGCTGGGTTCTCGATCTGCTGAGCAAATTTTTTCCCTCAACCAAATTTTGCCAAATTCTCAATGAGAACAGCCCACACAAACAAAATATTCACCAACAATATAATCAGCTGCAACCCAAAAATATCCATAAAATTCAAGCTTTTAAACATAAATATTTTAAAAAAAAATCAAACCTGGCAAATCGAGAACCCAGCAGATCAAAGAACCCAGCACGCTTGCCTTGGTTCGCACCGAACCCAGCACGCTTGGGTTCACGAAGGAACCCAGCCGCCTGGGTTTGAGAAGAAACCTAGGCGCTGGGTTCTTTCGAGAACCCAGGAAGAAACCCAGGCGTTGGGTTCTGTCTCGAACCCAGCGTCTGGGTTCGAGAAGGAACCCAGGGGTTCTCGAAAGAACCCAGCTCTTGGGTTCCAACGAAACCCAGCGGTTGGGTTCTCGAAGGAACCCAACGGGTGGGTTTAAAGGAACCTAGGCCTGTTGGGTTCCAAGGGGAAAGATAAGGGAAAGGAGAAGGAGAAAGAAAAAAGAAAAAAAGAAAAAGGAAAAAAAGAAGAAAAGAAAAAAGAAAAAAAAATTTAAAATTTATTTTTTATAATATTTTTTTTATATTATTTTTTTCCACATCATCACTTTTTTGGCTATATTATCTTTCACGTGGACTATTATATGACATGTCATTTGATAGCCGTGAAGTAACAAGCCACGTCACACAATTTTTAACGGAATGACCAAGTCGGGGTAAAAATGGTAAACAGTAGGGACCAAATCAGGGATTTTTTTAGTTCAGGGACCAAATCGGGGGTCCGTACAATAGTTGAGGGACCAAAAAGGGGTTTTAACCTAAAAAGAATTTTATAATCCAATGTTTTGAGATTGTTTGGGTAGCTTCGCAGTCAAACACTGTAGTCCAACACTGTTGAAATCCTTAGCTGCTCCTACACCTAAAAATCCCGAGGTTGTTTCCTCGGGGAAAACACTCCGACGCTCAAGTCAACAATACTCAATATTCTAGAGAGAGGTGCTCTCCATGAGTAATTGCAGAGAGAGAAGCGTAGAGATTAATTACCTTCATCGGAGGTAGTTGGGGGTATTTATAGCCCCATGGTGCTGACATACATCTGCACGTGTGAGCATCCCATTGGCCCACGTGGTGCTGGTCACGTGGGTATGCTTGTATTGATGCTCCTTCGACTTGGGCTAGTAGGTGGTAACCTAGGCCCGTTATGCACAGCCCTGTTTGGGTGTTGGGCCTATTCCAACATTACTCCCCCCCGGTGTTCGGTTGACGAACTGGGATGGAAATGGTGGTGGGTCAGCGTTGTAGCTAGTGACTATGACGGACAGCCTGAACAGCTTGAGGCCGACCTTGACGATAGCCGAGCTGAAAGGCAATATGAAAATAGGCGAGCTCACGAGCCTGAAAGCATGGAGGCGAGCTGGTATCCATACCCACACTAGTGTGGGCTTGTTATGGCGGCAAGCTGAAGTGATTCACAACAGATGAGCTCGCATAGGGACCAGCCATGTATATAACACCATTTCAGCTCGTCCATGTGGCGACCTGACCCTTGACTAATACTGAAGTGCAACCAGATGACGCTCAGTTAGCTATAATCACGAGGTGAGGCGACGCGACCTCACATGCAGTGCGACTTGAGGTTTTTGACCACCACTTTATCAGCTCGCACGGGTAGTGTTGTTAAATAAGGCGACCTCAGGTACCCATTGATCTATGAAAAGGTCTGTGGCCTGGTGTGAGCTGCAACCCATGTAACGACCTGACAAATGTGGTTGTCGTCACGATATGTGACGATCTGAATCTTGGGGGATTTTAGTAAATGATCTACACTTGTGAACGAATTGTCACGGTTAAGCCGATCTGGCAAATATGTCATCTTTGTAATGACCTGGTAAGTGTGCTCGCAATGGCGAGCTGATGTGACAGTATAGGGTACACATCAACAGTTATGATCTGAATCTTGGGATTTTTTGAGTCAAGCAAATCTCTGAGGAGATACGATTGAACTTCCCATATCTCTCTGCCTTCCCCGTCATAAATGCTGGCTCAGCATTTGAGGGACGTGACAGCTAAAGCCGGCGCACGCTATGCAGAAGGGCGCTAAGCACATGTCACATGTGGGACGCTAGTTGGCGCGTCAAAAACACGCGTACGGCAATTAACACTGCCATATTCTTCGCTGCATAACCGTTTCCTTTTCCATTTTCATTTCCGTGTTTGCTTGAACTTTCTGAAATTCTCTTAAGCAAGACACTCCAGCTTGAAGAGCAGTACGCCGAACCAACTTCGCGTCATTTTCAGGTAAAATGGTTTATGCTGGCGGACTACGAGCTCGCTCTGACGTAGCTGACGCCCAACAACATAAGGTTCATAATAGGCTTTATGCTGTTGTGTGCGAGGTTGGAGGTACCGGCCAAGGCGATCGTGTTTAGGTCTCTGTTTCAATGCCAGCTGTGTCCCAACTCCCGAGGCGCGAAGTGGTACTACCTCTCCGGGAGAGACAAGAGCCAGTTGTTCAAGAATATCCGGAACAAAGTGGCGAGGTGGAAAAGGCAATTCATTTTTGTTCGCGACATGCGAACAGAGAGGATAAGCAACGACCTTGCTGCCCAGCTATCTGAATGGCGTGTGCCCAATGCACACGTCAACTACCCTCAATTACTGCCACGGGACACAGACCTCAAAAATCAGCTGCTGGACTATGCGAGGAGGGAGAATCTGATAGATCTAGACGCCCTGGTTTCCTCGGAGCAGCTCGCCGTGTTCGGGTTTGTCGACGTGGCAAACCTGTTCACAGAAGGTATATTTTTATCATCTATCTTGAATATTAGCTGGGCTGAGTCTTATATATTTGTTTGTGCAGGAGATATGAGCAGCATTCTCGAATGCCAACGTCAACGAGCACAGATCTCACAAGGTCGCGGGCCGGGCAGCACCTCATAGAGACAGACGCGGTTCGACGAGCGACCGCCAGCCGCGCCTCAATCGCGCAGCTCGTCCCATCGAGGGTCCAGCTCAGCATCTAGGCCGCGGGTTGAACACAGAGCTGAGGCTGCGGCCCCGAGTGCACGTAGGCGTGCACGCGAGGAGACTGAGAGCGAAGAAGATGAGGTCCCCCTCGCTCGGCGCAAAACAAGCGAGGGGACTCAGCCCGCACAGGTGGCCCGTCCTGTAACTGTGCGTTCACCCAATGCACCGTTAGCGACTGCGCAGGTAGCAGTAGAGCCCGCCTCTGCATCGGCTTCGATGTCGGGCCCCAAGATTGCTTATCCTGAGGGCTTCAGCTATGTGCGGGCGGAGTGCCAGCCCGCCATGGTGCAAGGCATGCACAGTTTTGTGCCCCCGGCGGATAGTCTACGGGCAAAAGCTTTTGTGCAGCAGCATGGCGGCCAGGTCACCATGATCAAACTGATGGATGTAAGTATTTGCTCGTACTTGCTTAAGTGTTTTATTTTTCCTTACTAGGTACTTACGATTGTTGCTGTTTGGCAGGCATTCAGCTACGTTGTAGCGCTCTACGAGAGCGAGCAGGAGGCTCATTCACAGAACGGCGAGCTCGGTTCAAAATGCAAACAACTGGCTGCTGAGAAGGCTAGCCTTATGGACGATGTGAATCGTCTGCAAGGCTTTGAAATGGCGAACCGAGCTGCGGTTGCAGAGAGTCGGGCGGATGAGCTCACCAACAGAAACAACGAGCTCAGGGAGGAGTTAAAGCGCGCCCATGCTGAAAGAGAGAGCGGGATCCAGGCAGCTAGGGAGGAAGCCATCCGGGTTGAGGAACGGGCCAAGAAGGCTGAGGCCGACAGGGACCGTGCTCAGCACAAGCTGAGCTCCCTTAAGCACCAGGTCGCCGAGGCCGATCGGAACCTTACTGCTACTGGGGAGGTGCTGAGCGAGCTGAAGACTTCCCATGAACACTCTGTCAGCATCGCTCGAGCTCAAGGGGCGGAATGGTTCGTGGGTTCGGTTACGTTTCAGGACGCCGTGGCGGTGGCGTCTACAAATGTAACCACGGAGATTTACAACGAGATCCGTGGGAAGGTGCTGCAACACCGCCCGGACTTCCCAATTGGTGAGCTGGCGTTCTTTGACGGGGAGGACCTGGACGAGCAAGGGAAGAGTCTCGCTCCCCTTGTCGATGCCACGGTATGGTTGAGGTGGGACCTCAACGCGAAGGGAGTGCCTGTTTGGCCTCCTCAGGTCCTTGAGGACGGGGAGGATCCAACAAGGCTGCCCTCCTTTGACGCATGGGTAGAGGGTGCTCCTGTAGCTGAGTAGGAGCCTTCAAGCACCCCACCCAACTCTCAGCCCACCGTGGTGCCAGCAGCTCGCCCGTCAACGCACCAGCCTCTGAGCTCGCAGGCCGGTCTCCTCCAGCTCGCTCTCCTGCAGTTGCTGCTGATGCATCCATGCCCGTCGATCTGACGGATGACTAGATTTAGGGTTTTTCTTTTGATCTTTTGTATTTCGCTTTTGCATTTTTGTATTTGATCAATGGATTCATATCATATGTACCTTCAATGTAAACATCTTTGATGAAATACAAAATTGAGTTTTCCTTTGAATTTTTGTTGTATTTTCGGTATATCATTGTTTACAACTGTCGAATAACAACTTGAATAAAAGAATAGTATACAGGTTAACTGTAAAATTTTTTAAGGTTCTGTATGTTCCAAATGTAAGGCAATTGACGTCTCTGTATATCTGCTAACACATAAGAGCCAGGTCGTTTAACTTGAACAACCATATAGGGGCCTTCCCAATTAGGAGCGAGCTTGCCCATGTGTGAATAAGTGTTAGTTAACCCAGCTTTACATAGGACCAGATCGTCGACTTGAAACTGGCGAGCTCGAACTCTTTTATTGTAAAATTTTGCAACACGACTTTGATGTGCCATGTTTCTTATTCGGGACATCTCCTTGATTTCTTCCACAAGGTCTAGGTTTTCTCTTAAGAGTTGTTCATTATTCTGATCGACATGACGATCTGATCTATCGGATGGCAATCCGACCTCGACGGGGATGACGGCCTCAGCTCCGTATGCCAGGCTGAACGGGGTTTCGCCTGTGGCCGAGCTGGGTGTAATACGACATGACAAAAGCACTTTATTGAGCTCGTCAACCCAATTAGTATGTGCAGCCAAAACATACATCTTGATGCCTCGCAAGACGATTTTATTGGCGGACTCGGCTTGCCCATTGGACTGTGGAGTGTACACAGATGTCAAGGTGAGCTCAATTCCATAATCATTGCAGAACGACCTCAGCGCCGCAGCTCGGAACTGCGGACCATTATCAGCTATTATCCGTTTAGGTATGCCGAACTTAGAAACAGATGTCCGAGCTGAGTCACGAATTATAATTACATATAATGTGCCAATAGCTTAAGTCACCGAAAAATACCTGCATAGTATTGAATTAAACAGGAATTCTTTTATTTTCTTCTCTGTTGTCGTGGACAATGGTTTAGCTTCTATCCACTTGGTGAAATAATCCACCGTGACAACGAGGTAAGTGCACCCTCCTTTGCCTTTCATGAAAGGGCTGAGCAGGTCGACTCCCCATTGAGCAAAGGGCCAAGGAGACGTAAGTGATGAGAGCATTTCTCCTGTTTTAACAAGGATACTTACGCTCAGTTCATAGACAGTCACTAAGTTTGCATAAACTTTTGAACGAGCTCGGATACCTGGCATGTGAATATCATCGGCATTGAACTGGCAGGTCGGGCACCTTTTGACATAGTTCTGTGCATCCTCGACCATAGTGGGCCAGTAATAACCGTGCTTTAGGAGTTTTCGAGCTAAAGTTTTGCCATCGATGTGCGTGCCACATACTCCCTCGTGAACTTCTTTCACGACGTATTCATCTTCATAAAGAGTAAGGCAGCATAATAGGGGCATTGAGGCTGGTTGCTTGTAGAGCTGGTTATCTAACATAGTGAAATGTGCCGCCCTGTGTTTAATCAATTTTGCGGCGGACTCGTCTTCAGGTAGCTCGCCACTTTGTAGATAATTTATAAGCGAGGTGGTCCAGCTCGGTGTAGAGGGATCTGTGCTTAGTAGTTGACACTCGACTGTGAAATTAGTGTGGCTCGGTGCGTCGAGTACCTCGACAATTGTTGATCTCTGAGGGTTAATGTCCTGCGAGGATGCCAACTTTGACAGCTCGTCAGCTCGGTGGTTATCTGCTCTTGGTATTTTATCAATTTGGAAAAGGGCAAATATCGACTTCAATCTGTTGACCACAAAGACATAACAACTGAGCTGGGAATCCCTGATGTCGCAACTGCCATTCACCTAGCCCACAATGATCTGAGAGTCGCTGAAGACCTGAATGCTTTGTACCTTCAGCTCGGACACTAGCTTTAAACCATAAATGAGGGCTTCATACTCGGCAGCATTATTAGTGGTCTGGAATTTAAACCGCAATGCATGCTCAGATTTAAAGCCATCTGGGCCTATCAACACAGCTTCAGCACCGGACCCTTCAATGTTAGTAGCTCCGTCAACATACAAAACCAATACTGGGTGTTCGGGTGCTTTTTCTTCCTTAGTTGCTGAGATGCACTCCACCAGAAAGTCCGTAACGGCCTGGCCTTTTATGGTTGTGCGCGGCCGAAATTTCAAGTCATATTCACTCAGCTCGACGCTCCATCCAATAAGCCGATGAGAGAGTTCAGGTTTCTGCAGTATTTTTCTTAATGGTAAATCGGTATAGACAACAATCTGATGAGACTGAAAATAAGCTCTCAGCTTACGAGCTGTGCAGACCAAAGCAAAAGTAGCCTTTTCTGCTAGCGGGTAGTTCTGCTTGGCACCTTGTAACACCTTGTAACACCTTGCTCACGTAGCAGATAGGCTTCTGATTCTTATTCTCTTCCCTCAGTAGCACTGAACTCACCGCTTCTTCTGTGACCCCCAGATAAAGATATAAACATTCCCCATCGACAGGTTTGGACAGCAAGGGTGCTGATGCTAGATATCGTTTGAGCTCGTCAAACGCCTGTTGACATTCATCAGTCCACTGAAAGTTTTTATTCTCCCGTAGAGCTTTGAAGAATGGAAGGCACCTTTCTGCCGATCTGGCTATAAATCTGTGCAACGCAGCTACCCGACCTGTCAGACGCTGTACATCTTTTATAGTCTTGGGAGGCTCCATCTGCTGAACGGCCTGGACTTTCTCTGGATTTACTTCGATTCCTTTCTTGGATACTACGTACCCTAGGAATTTCCCTGATTCCACAACAAACGTGCATTTCAAGGGATTCAGCTTCATTTGGGCTCGGCGCAAGTTTTGAAAAGTTTCATCCAGGTCGTCAATGTGATCCTTAGCTCGCACGCTGGTGACTATCATGTCATCTACATACACTTCTATGTTTCTGCCGATCTGGAGCTTAAAGATGATCTGCACCAGCTTCTGGTATGTTGCTCTAGCATTTTTGAGGCCAAACGGCATCATGACATAGCAGTAGATTGCGTCACCAGCGTAAAAAGCTATTTTTTCCTGGTCGTCTAGCAACAGCTGGACCTGGTGGTAACCCGAGCTGGCGTCAAGAAAACTCATCCGTTCATGCCCAGCTGCCCGCTCTACTAACTTTTCCACATTTGGCAAGGGATGAGGGTCTTTTGGACACACCTCATTCAAATTGGTGAAGTCAATGCACATCCTCCACTTGCCATTTGGTTTTTTCACGAGCACGGGATTGGACACCCACTCGGAGTACTCCACTCTTCTAATGAAGCCTGCCTGTAGCAACTTTTGTATCTCTTTGTCTAGGGCAGCTTGCTTCTCGGGGCCAAAAAGGCGGCGTTTTTGCGCCACCGGTCTTCTGGTGGGGTCCGTGCTGAGCTTGTGGACTGTCAACTCCGTTGGGATGCTAGGCATTTCATCCGTAGTCCATGCAAACACATCCTAATTACTCCTCAAAAACTCCAGAAGCTTTGCACGCTCCTCTTCTGTGAGCTTAGTGCCGATCTTAACCGTCCTTTCTAGCACATTTGGGTTTAGAGGAACTGTTTCTACTGGCTCTACTGGCTCTGCTGGCTTTGCTTCCTGTTCGACACCATCAAGTCGGTGTTCGATATCTGATATGCTCATCGTTTGTTGACCGAGTTAGGTTGGTCTGTGATTTTCGGAGCCTGAGGGGGCAGCAGCGAGCTCAACCTTCTTGAAAGTATCTTGATAGCAGGCTCTGGCCATCTTTTGATTTCCTTTAAGCACTCCTACCCCCTGAGGAGTTGGAAATTTCATGTAGAGATGGGGTTGTGAGATGACAGCCTTCAACTCGCACAGGGTGGCTCTTCCTAATATAGCATTGAAAGCTGATTCCATCTTAACGACCAGGAAGGTGACGGAAGCCATCCTGAAGCGTGGTTCGGAGCCCACATATATAGGAAGAGTGATAACTCCCTCAACTGGGACGGGCTGGTTATCAAACCCGTATATTGGCCCTTCGTGCTTCTGCAGCGAGCTCGGATTTAGCTGCATCTTCTGGAAGCAACTCCAGTATAGGATATCTGGTGAACTGCCAGTGTCAATAAACACCTTATTGACATTATGATTGCCTATATGAACCGTTGCCACAAAGGGATCTGCATGGGGCATCATAATGTCAGGCTCTCCTTTTGCTTGCTTGTAATCCGCGAGGCTGAATGTGATAGACATATTCTCTCATTCTGCTTCCTCAAACGGCCGCTTCAAGGGTCTGTTTTTGTTGACAGTCATCAGCTGTCGGGCATATGCCTTGCGGGCTCGGGCGCTTTGGCCCCTAGAGTGAACACCACCTGATATCATGTTTATTGTACCCGAGGGCGGGGGTATCCCAGCATAGCCTACCCCTTTCTTATCTTTTTGGTTCTGGGCAGCAGCTCTCTGCCCCTGTCCTCTCCTGTTGAACGGACGCCCTCTGTACGCCCTGCCCTGCTCTGAAGGATATTGATTGTCCTGATATACATCCTGTGCCTCGCCGAGCTGATACCTCTGCCCCTTTGGCCGGTCGTACCCCTGTACAAAATGAGTTTGAGTGGGTTGCTGGGCGTGGGGCTTCTGAACATATCCTTCTAGTTTCCCATTGCGAGCCAGGAATTCCAGCTCGTCTTTCAAGTGTTGGCAGTCTTCTGTGTTGTGACCGTAGGTACGATGATAGTCACAATGCTTGTTCTTGTCTGCCCTTGGGGACTCATACAGTGGGGGTGGGGGTCTTCTAACCCAGTGTTGTATTTGCGCGAGGATTTGAGACATGGGCAAGGTTAAAGGAATGTAGTTGGCATACTTAGAGAAGTCAGCGGGCTTCCCCCACTGCTCGCTGACTTTTTGTTTCTTCTTTTCTTCTCTCCTTGGCGGCTGATCATGACTTTTGCTCTGCTTATTGTCAGCTCGTCGCTTGGACAACTAGAAGTCTTCTGATAATATGAAGCTAGCCAACCTATCATTCACTTCGTTCCAAGTCCTCGGTGGGTTTTCTAGGAGGTCCTCCAGGAACCGGCCACGCTTTAAACCATGTAGCAAGGCGGACAGGCAGATGGTATTTGGGACGTTATCAATGTCCAAAGTGGCTTTGTTGAATCGCTGCATGTAGTCCCTCAGAGATTCCCCTTCCCTTTGATTAACTTGCATCAGCTCGGTTGCTGTGCGTTTGATCTTTCTCTGGCTCGTGAATTTGTTGGAGAATAGCTTGGCGAGCTGGAAGTATGAGTCTATAGAATGTCTGGGGAGCTTGTGATACCATCTCCTGGCTGTTGATTTTAGTGTCGTTGGGAACACTTTGTACATCATGGCATCATTTGCATTTTGAATTCTCATGATGGCTTGATAAGTGTGCAGATGTTCATCGGGGTCACCTGAGCCATCATATGTCTCCAGGTGGGGAATTTTGAATCCCTCTTGATAGGGTTCTGCTGTGATGGACAGGTTCAGTGGAGCACTATCCAAATCCAGGGTTTGTTGGTGCGACCTGGGACTTTTCACCTCGTCAATGGACTTTTGTACATCTCACAGTTGTCTTTCAAGGTCCGCGCTCTTTTTCATCAGTTCTTCACTATGTTTGGACAAGCTGGGCTTGAGGTTTAGCTTCTCGCTTCCCCTTGGCCTAGTCGGCACGGCTATGTTGCTTAGAGTGGGGGAATTTCGTGTTGCAACAACCGCATTTGGTTGTGCATCCCTGTTGAGCGAAGGAATCAGGGGGTCATCAGGAATTAGACGGTTAAGGATTTTACCCATTGCCATCTCCAGAACTCTGGTTCTCTCTTCAAGCTCGGTTGTCCGAGCAGGTTCTATTGACCTTTCATGTCGTTCACGCTGTGAATTGGATGGTCTAGAAGATCTTTGTCCTGTTCCTGTTGGAACTTGGAACTGTTCAGGCTGGGTTGCATACCTAGTTGGTGTTTTTTCATCATCTGTTTCACTTAGGTGATCCTATTCGGCTCCCCCTACAAAAAGATTTCTTGGCATTGGCCTAAAGTCATTCAAGTCGGGCTCAGATACGTGAGTGTCCTCTTGTTCGTCCATTTCATTTCTTGGAGGGTGACCTCCTGTAAAGGTACGAACCATATTATCTTTCAGCAAGTAAAGCCACACGACTTCTTGTTCGTTTCCCACAGACGGCGCCAAATGTTTTGGCAGCTTCGCAGTCAAACACTGTAGTCCAACACTATTGAAATCCTTAGCTGCTCCTACACTTTAAAATCCCGAGGTTGTTTCCTCGGGGAAAACACTCCGACGCTCAAGTCAGCAATACTCAATATTCTAGAGAGAAGTGCTCTCCATGAGTAATTGCAGAGAGAGAAGCGTAGAGATTAATTACCTTCATCGGAGGTAGTTGGGGGTATTTATAGCCCCATGGTGCTGACATACATCTGCACGTGTGAGCATCCCATTGGCCCACGTGGTGCTGGTCACGTGGGTATGCTTGTACTGATGCTCCTTCGACTTGGGCTACTAGGTGGTAACCTAGGCCCGTTATGCACAGCCCTGTTTAGGTGTTGGGCCTATTCCAACAGAGATTATAGTAAAAACAAGTCCGAACGTGATGGTAAAGTTATCCCACTTATCTATTTATAATTAAAATTTATTTATTACAATAATTAAAATTTTTATTCATTTTTACGTTTAGTGTTTACAATTAAACAAAAAATAGTATACATTTTTATCTCAAATTAAAATTGAAATTCATTTATTATAGTAATTAGAATTTATTTTCTTTGTCTAATTTTAGTAAATTTATATTTTTATTCAATAAACTAGGAATGTAATAATTTATTAATAAAACTTAATATTTATCCCTAATTAATTTTTACTTAAATAAGACTTCTTATTTAATAGTGTATGTTGTAATTATCATTTTAAAATAAAGATAAAAAAATAAATGCATTAAATACTCTTTTACCTCAAAATAACTATTTTTTTTTTACTTTGAGTTTGTTTTAAATTAATTTTTTTTGTAAGATAGACAAATATTTTTTCTAATTTAACGTTATCATTATCTATTTATTTTGATTAATTATTTTGTTACAAAAAATTTGATTTTAGCTTTTAATATTTTCCTAAGGGACATATAAGTAAGTACTTGAATTGTCCCTAAATTTTTAATTTTGGAGAAAAATTCAAAAAACTATATTTATTTTAAGATGGACTGAGTACTATCTCAAAAAAAAGAAAATAGATAAATATATTAAAACCCTTCAAATTAAAAATTAAATCTACTAAAATTAAATGAAAAAATTAAATCAATATAAAATTTAATTAATTAATTATTATATATCCTTGTTTTATTGGATAAAAGAAATTAAGAATGGAACAAAAGCTGAGGCTATTGCCATCATCTAATTTGTTAAAGCCATCAAGTTAATTATGATTTTATTAATTTATAATTTTTTATTAAACAATTATTTATAAGATTTAAAAATCTATTTATAAATTAATTTAAATTTATTAAATAATAAATATTAATTATTTTTATCAATCCAATTAATAATTATTAACAATCTTAACAAATTAAATGGTAAATATAACCACCCTTCTTTATTTTCTCTTATATCATTTCTTAATTTATTTAAGTGGGTGTAATGATATGTCATCTTTTTCTTCTCCCCTAACTTAGACTTATTTTTTAATTCATTTTAAATTTAGGGTGACGCTATAATTACAACCTTTTTATATCATCTTTTGATACAATTTTTACTTATCATTAAATGAGTAGATACATTCAATATCACTGGTCCCATATGAATTAAAAAAATCAATCATTTAAATGATACGTCAATTTATATTAAAAGGTGATACTAAAAGATTGTCTCAAAATCAATTTAAAGGGAGCAAAAATGCAAAATTGCTATGACATAACTTATCTAATGAGAAGATTAAAAAATTTAATAATGCTATAATTACAATATTACATAAGATTATAAACGTATAATTATAATGTAATATTACACTACAAGAATTCACTGTGTCACCGACGAGAAATCATGTTGGTAAAAGAGAGAAACTGGTCGGTGAAACAAGCTTCCCACTTGGATCATGCCGGTAATGGCTTTGTCGGTGAAGCCGGGTTTGGTAATTCAATCACCGATGTAGATGAAAATCACGTCGGTAAACGCACTCCTCATTACCAACAAGAAACATCTTGCAAAGAAAGAAATAGAACAGTTCACCAGAAAACATCTCTAGTTTCCACGTTGATAAATTACCGACAAGGATAACGTTTGAAGATAGAGAGGGGCCTCAAGCTTTGAGTTGATCACCGATGAACATCACGTCTGCCAACACAGGAAAATGCTTTGCAATTTGGGCCATGTCAGTAAATCACCGACAAAGACCACGTCTAAAGTACACAAAGATCTTCGTTGACAAGTTGAAAATCATCTTTGAAATTTTAGTCACCATTTTTTTTCAAGTGCCATTTTTTTTAGGCACCTTTTTTTTTCTCCTAGTTACCGACGAGAATGACGTTGGTAAGTAACTCTGGAAAAATAAAAAAAAAAAATCTTGAATTCAACTCATATTGAAATTAATATATATATTTATTGTTTAAAAAGAAGAAGGAAGATAAGAAGAAATAAGTCGGGTAGAGTGGTGGGGCAGCGGTATATATATGGCAAATTACCCATGTGTTGTTAGTCGGTATTAATTTCACCGACAAAGATCACATGGGTAAGTGACCGAGAGCGGGAATCCAAAAACAAAAAGTTTTGCAATCCGTGCCCAAATTACTGACCAGCATCCTGTTGGTTTTAATTTGGCGACTTTACCAAGAAGATGCAAGTGAGCACTTGATTTTACCAACTAGGAGTACATTTCTAGTATGACCAGTAAAAATTCCACAGCTTCCTTTCCAGATTTTGTCCATTTTGCCTAAGTTCCTTTCCAGATTTCGTTTTCATGCCATTTTCTGAATTTATCTAACAGATTTCTTACATTTTAGTGGACATAAATTTAAAAAAAAAAATTATCAAAATTCCCTCGTATATATGATAAAAGGTATTTTTTTTTTTTAAATCTGCATTTGCAATACTACAACTTTGTGATAAAAAATGCAATAATTTGAAATTTATTCAATAGATTTTTTGCA
>BPVZ01000050.1:714322-724355 GCA_020521535.1 Rubroshorea leprosula | reverse complement strand
CATTAATTTAAAAATATTGACTAAACAAAGTAAAAATTAAACATTTTACAAAGGTCAAAATCTTTCAAAATCTCTTAATTTTTTATTTAGCCTCAAATCTTTTAATTTCTTACAATTTTTTAAAAAACTCTTTAATTCTTTTCAAATAAGTCCTTCACCCTTATGAAAACTTAATTTCATCAAAAATCTTTCTTGAGATTTTATTTTATTTTAATTCAATCCTCTATTTTTCAAATAATCTCAATTTAATCCATAGGTTCCAATTTACTTCAATTCTACCCCCAAAATGTTTAGTTAAATTTGGTTTAAGTCTAAAACTTTTAAGTCTTGTAATTCCATCCATTTCTTTTAAATTAATTAAGTCTTTAATTTAAACATGTTTCAATTAAATCTTAATTTTAAAATATGCAACCACAGTTTCTATAGAGGATTGTGAGGTGTATGTGTGCCATTTATCACTCATAATCATACCACCAAACCTCAATTTTAATACAGGTCATTTATGTAGCTTGTCCCACCTCATAATTTAGATGAATGGTGACTTTGAATTTTTTTTTTAATCTTTAAAACTTAGTTTTCATAATTTGAATTTTAAGTGATTGTCAACAATTTGCTTTTTATTATAAACCATAGCCACTTTTAATATCCATTATAAGAAAAAAAAAATGAATAACCTCTTGCTGTAGGCTCAAGTGGTAACATGGAATTTAAATAACCATAAAAGAAATGTAGATTTGATTCTCTTTAACATCATTTTTAACATGAATAACCCCTTAGTTTGGGCTCAAGTTGTTTGAAAGAACTGATTGGGCTTAAGACAAAGTTGATAGGTGTTTTAGCTTATTGTGTGAGTGTGACTGATTGCTTTTGTCTCTTCTGATGGAGGTGATGGTCATTGATACGTGGAAGGAGGTGGATGAAATGCTTCTATGAGAATATGGTGTGGTGATGGAAGGTGATGGATGGATCCCAGCTCTGATGAAGCCATAGGGATGTTTTAATGTCTTGAGATATAATAGATAGTGGTTGTTTTTGGGAATCGACATGGTTGTGGTGAGCCTTGATCAATAGAAAGCTTAGATGGCAGCAGCATGTTTTAGACGGGTAATGGATGTCTAGATGAGGACAAAAAGTCAGTTTTTGATCGTATCTCTATTTATCTAGAATTTACCTTTTTATCTTTTTATTTTTTTATGGAGTCTAGAATTTGATTTGATTTGATTTGGAAATTTAGAAGGTTTTTATTGAAGCTAAATTTTAAGTTATTGGAAAATACTTTTTTCCCCAAACTTTTCTTAGAAAAAGTAAGTCAGAGGGATTCAATTTTTTTTTCCAAGATATTTCAAATCCTAATGCCGTGGATGAGAGGTTTTGTGGTTAATTAGGAGGTGGAGTCTTTTTATTTATATTGTTAATATTTTGGTTGTAATTAAGAATATTTATTTAGATTGGGAAATTTGGGTAATATTGGAGGCAGTCACATTGCTAGATTCGTTGTACTCGAGCTTTAGTTTGTACCAGTTCATTTTAGATGACTTGTTTCTAAAACTATCACAAAGAAATTTAAGTCAGATGGAATCAATTTTTTGCTCAAAGATTTTTCAAATCTTAATGTCTTGGATTAGGGGTTTTGCTTAAGTTTGCTTTAGTTTGATTCCTTGTATTGGTCAATGAAGAGGTAATTCATCTTGAATTTTTTAGTCCTACTATGAATGGGCATGCCTTTGACTATATTAGAAACGGATTAGTCTCAAGGTGCACATAAAGTTGACCCATAAACATCCTAACCACTAAAAAAATAAAAATGTATGTTTAGGTTAGATGAAGTAGTCATCCCTTAATCAAATTATAGAAATTTGTAAATTTAATAAATATTTTTTTGGAGCTAATTTTAATAAAGATTTTTAATAAGTAAATGTGAAATGATTATTTAATGCTTTCATCATTTTTCTTAAGTTGGAACCTGATATTTTTAATTTTGCTGCTTGGAACTGTTGGAAGAGGTTTTCAAGGACCAATGTCACCTGCATGTGCGAAAAAGGAAAAACTTGTTAGGCGGGCACCGGAGGTATCTCTAACGTACGCACTTTGATGCCTAAATCAGGCAAGGTCTGTTGAGAGTGTAAGAAAAGAAAGAAGTCTAAGGTAGAAGATGGACTCAAAAGGAATTACCTTTTTGGAGTGAGGAGACCATTTTATAGTCCCTTTCTTGATCAATCATGTAGTGAGTAGACTTGTTAGATTGTACATTGTAAGTTCCTTATCTACCAAAATAATACTGATGGTGAGTGCGACATCCTATACAAGTAGGACACATGGGCATAAGATAAAAGGGGAAGTGGTCAACATCTTTTGATCCTTTGTATGTCGTGTAACATAGTAGTCTATGCATGTACTACCTAACATGGTGTGGGCCTCTTATCCTTTATACTTTGCCTTTTGCTTTACCTAGGTGGCCAAGCTAACATAGTAGTTTTACTTGGAATAGCTTACTAGTTATATAGATTTTATCCAAGGTACCTCATTAGCTGGGAACCTTGGAACCTCGTAGGTACATAGCTTTATTAGGTATTCTAAGAGAGTTTTCTCAAGGTCAAACTAAACTAACAAGCTTTATTTAGTTAATTATTCCACAAGGGACATATGCCAATGAGGAGCCACCTCGCATATGGTAGGTATTTAGATTTTATAAAAAATGATAGCAGATGCCTTAAAAGCCGTTAATGAGATCTGCTATGTATAACTCATTTTACTAAAATAAACCATGTGATAAAGTTCATTGGTATGAACTCCAAAAGTGATGTGTTGATAATCATTTTCAAAAAAAACTCTTTCAAGATAACAAGATATAGTTTTATTATCTTTTAATTTATGTGAAACTTGTAAATCAATGAGTCAACTCATTTCTTATCATGTAGATATTGTAAAATTTATAATGAATTTTCATTGCTAAAAAATCATGGTTGAAAGAATCAAAGTGATGACTATTTAATGGCATATGTGACACCGTAGATGAGAAATGATCCATAAACTCGGACTGAGGAATGATCTTGATTTTGGTGCAGCATGACAAGAAGTTGAAACCCAAGACTTCTAATAGCCAAATTAAGAATCATACCTCTAGATAATCTTGGTTAACAGGAAAGGAAATAAAAATAAAAGTTCTATGCAATTAAAGTAAGAGCCCACGTATCCATTTGTTCCGTGCGGTAATTGGGCCCGTGGAAATAAGATTTTGCTTTCTTCAAATGGAAAAACTGTTGGTCGGTTCTCAAACTGTCAAACTTTTGACAATTTGGTCCTCTTCATTTCTGTCAGCTTAAATTTAGTCCTTTGAATCTTTTATATTGCAATTCAACACATATTCCTGCAAAATTCCACTAACAATACCTAGAGGAGCATTATTTATACACAAAATAAGATGAATAAAGAGAACAGAATGTATAAAATTAAATATGATCACCTAGTATTCTAAGCAAGGAATGGCATGCTTTGACAAAATTAAACATAATGCTAAAACATGGTTCAGAGTAATATAGTGTTTGAGAGTAACATGAATTGTATGAGGATTGCGAGTGATGATTATAGGATTAGTCACTCTTAGAAACAAGAACAAATATCTCATGACTTATGATAGCTTTTTTCTACTAGTAATTACTAATTTCATTTGAAATTTCCATAAAAACCACCTTTCATGCATCCGTTTCTAAAAAATAGGTTTCAATTCAAGGAGCGGATAAATGATTTTTCTTTAATTAGCTTCAAAGTAGAGTAGAAGATGATCGCAAAGTAACTCCAAAAAAACAAAAAAATCTTCCCGAGAATCATTGCATAAGTGTATGCTTGGAATTATGTAAAAATGATTGCATACATGTATGCCTTCTACTTTACCCATTACAATATGCATATTGATTTACAGGTTTTGCGTAAATTAATAGATAGTAAAAACTATACCTCGTCGTTTTTAAGAGTTTTTTGAAAATGATTGTCAATACATCATTTTTGGAGTTCATACCAAAAAACTTTATTTCATGGTTTATTTTAGTTGAATTATACATAGTGAATCTCATGAATGGCTTCTAAGGCATATGCTATCATTTCTCATACTAGCTAAATTCCTATCATATACGTGGTGGCTCACTGGCCTATGTCTCTCATGAAATAACTGAATCAGATAAGGCTTGTTAGCCCAATCTGACCTTGAGAAGACTCTTGTGGGAATACTTGGTAGTGCTACGTACTTGCAAGGTTACTAGGTTCCCATCAAAGATGAAAAACCTGTAAACCTGTAAAGGTTTATTAAAGAACTTTGGACTATATAAATTGCGGACATTTATTTGATATGATATTTGATGTAAGAATTTTTTAAAGGAATAAAAATTGGGTAGATAGTTCTAGAGATGACTCCATATTTTAGACAAAGCAATTGTCTGAATAACATCTTTGGCATCCATTAAAGAGAAACTAAACAAGAATAAGCTATCTGGTAAATGACTTTATCTATTAACCTAATTCTTCTTAAAAGTGATCGAGAGGTCTGCACCAGTTTTAAGAAAAATAAAATTGATAGATTAAGCAATCTGCCTGACAACTTAATTTTGTGCATTCTCTCTAATTGACACCAAAGACGCTATCAATATAAGCTCTTTGTCCAAAAGTTGGAGTAATCTATAGAGCTAAATTGTTTTTATTGTAGTTGGCTGAGTCGAAGGTATTGCAAACACTAATATAAAGATTCTTGTGAAAATTTTTATTTGTTGGTGACTTTCAGTTTGATCTTTTACGGTTTACCCTGCATTGAAGCAAAGAGAAATCACTGATTAACATTTTGATGGTTTAATTCTAGCCAATAGTTAAACAAAAATAATAGCTATTCAACTATTGAAATGTATTATTTGGGAACCCATGCAAGAAAGGTATTTTTTTCATGGAAAATTCAATGGTAATTAATAAATACTAGTGCAAGTAAGGTTATGATAATTTTAGCTACAAAAATCTTGAGGAATTATCAATAACCAAGATTTGCCTTTTCCTCGAGACTCAAATGCACCTGTGGCTAGAGTCTACAACAAAACCATAGAAAAAAAAAATATCAGAATGAATGATATATTTAATAATTCATGGAGAGAGATTGTAACAAAACATCGAAGCATGAGATAATTGTAAAACATTGATTGATATACATTTTAATTCAATATACTATACATTATACTCATTTAAAAAAATATTGTCTTTTAATTTAAAATTAAAAGTAAACAAATTTAAAGATACAACTATACAAAGGATGTCACAACCAATTAAATTAGATTATACTTATATTATATTTTAATAATTAAACTGAACAAATATTAAAAAGTATATTAAACAAATGTGCACTAATAGTTTTCCATCAAAATATTGAAGTATTAATAATAGTGACATTAATGGTATAATTATAAAGTGCCTACTATAATAATGATAATGATTCATCAGTAACCATGTAATATTAAATTGAGGGATGCATAATAATTTACATGTTCTATGGAGAGAAAGAGAAATTTTTTTTTTGTCATATCACGTTATCAACAAACATTGTTAATTAATTTTTTTTACTATAAAACAATTTATTTGACAATAAAAAGAAATAATTAATTCATTTAAGTGGGATGTGATGTAAGGTGCATGGTAAATAAAGAGAGACAATGTATGAAATCCCTTCCTTAATTACAACTAGAGCATTTGTGACTTAGATTTTATGCATATCTTCATAGATTTTTTGTATTCTCATATTTAATTGCTCAAATCATAAATTTGATTCGCTTACCATTTACATCTTAAAAAATCTAAATTTTAATTAAAAAGTTTTTTTTCCTTCATCTTTTCTTTTCTTTTTTATTTTTTTCTTAATTGTTTATGGATAATATTTAACTTTTTAAAAATATTGATCGAATTTATAGGTCCCGGCTTTTTAATTTTGAAAATTAAATTTTTTACCTTTTTATTAGGCATTTAATTTAGCACAACAATCTCTTTTTTAAAAATTTCAATTTATAATAAGGGGAAACTTTGTTTTTTAGCTATTAAAAAGAGTATAAGTGATTTTTAGAAAAAGCTCTGATTCAAAGCTTCTGTTGGAACTTGCTTATAATGGGCTAAGAATCTTAAAAAATAAATTTCCCCTCTAAGAAATTTAAAATTTATGAGAAAAGAATTTTCTTATAATTAACTTGCAAAACTCCACCAAATTATTGCTACTGTAAGATCCATCTACCATTTATCAATTTTAAGTTAGCTATAGATACTAATATCGACGTAAAAGAGAGACCACCTTTTGCGCTATGTCAATAGACATTAGTATTTAACTTCCAGCCATACTATTTCTTCTATTGAAGAAGGGATGGAGTTGCACAGTGATTAGTAAGTTTGTCAAAACAAATACGTTTCTCTAACAACTTTTTGGACCAAGGTCCACAAGCCCTCAAAAGTTTAAGTTTAAGTTGTTAGTAGTAATTAGCTTCCACACTTATATACTAGACTCACTTACAAGTCCCCATCAATGTAAAGCTTGTTACTGGTGTTACAACTCTTTGGGCCAAGGTTTATAGGCCCCCTTAAAGTTCAAGCTTAATTTATTAGTAGTGGTTAGTTTCTATATTTATATACTAGACTCACTTATAGATCCCCACCGATGTAGGATTCAAGGTGTTACAATCTCCTCCACTTAAACAATTGATGTCCTCATCAAACCCAAGCACAATCAAAATTAGACTCACTAGCCCACAAGTACAAAATTCATCTCAAGTGATATTGGGTCCACAGTACCATCGAATGTGATGATCAGTATAGGCCTATACCTATGAGAGGTGACTGCTTTGATACCAACTGAAATAACTTGAGTTAAAGCCTGTTATTGGCCAAACAACTCTTCACACTAAGGTGCATAAGCCCTCAAAAGCACAAGTCGAAGTTATTAGTAATGGTTGGTCTTCACTTTTATATACTAGACTCACTTAAAAGTCCCCAATGATGTGAGATTTAAGGTGTGACACATGAACTATTATTCTTCTACATACTTTAAATATTGATAAAGTCCTTAGAATGATTTGCTGGATCAGAAGGTAATAGCAGCTATCATTGTTAATAAGAATCGTATAAGGCAATAATACTATTCATAATTATCCATTAGTCATATACATCATTGAGATGGAATATCGATCAGTTAAGACTAATACATGGTGAGACCTTGTTTGGTGGCAGGACTTCTTCTCATGACTCACATGTGGTACTCAAAGAGAATAAGTTTTATAGATTGACCCATTATGAAAACACTACATGCACATGGCATTAATAGTTTCTCTTCTCTTATGCAAGAGTTAGTAATCCTTTGACCTAAGATCGTCATGTTCTATGTAAGAACTCATGCACTTTGATTCTATTAAAAACAATCACTATGAGTGATAGTAAGTAATAAAATTTATGGGTACATCATGAATCATATAAGAATAATGAGTGAGTTAAGATAGGATGCATCCCTCTTAAGCTAATGGAAGAAGACATATCTCTAAGCCTTTTAATTGAGATGAGACTACTTAATAAAGTTTGTGGTCATAACAAAAAACGAAAGAGTTTATTAAGTTAGTCTGTCTTGGTAATTAAAGAAAATGCATCAAGTTCTAAAGAGTATGACATATAGAATGCTTCTTACTTGATAGAAATATCAATGATGAAAGAATTGAATTACACAAGTGTATCTATCATAGAAAGGTTTGTTGGAGCTTTTGACTTTTTTATCAAATTGGGTGACCATGAGACATTGCTAGAAGTTGATCACCTTGTGTTGTGGAGCATTTTACTACCAATGAGTTATAAATCTGGAAGGAACGCACAATAGTGCACTAAAGGGAATTGGAATTCATGGAATTCAAATTTAGAGAAAAGGATTAGTTTATGTGAAAATAAGGTTTTCACAAGACAAATAAGCTAATCAAATTCTAGGAATTAATTGGTAAAAGGATTAATTATGTAATCCAAGATATCATTCAAGTTTGATTTGCTTGAGATTTAGGATAAGAAAATCCAAAAGTGGCAATTAAGGCCAGGTTGACTTTATGGGCAAACCTTAGCCCACATAGGACTTGGGTTGTGCAATGACAAGGGCACAAAAGCCCTTGGGCCCACTTTTAGTCCAACATAGACTAGGGTGGCAATAGACACGATAAAATTGGATCTAATTTGAAAATTATAGGTGTAAGGTATCAATTTAGAATTTGATATAAGGTAGACCAATATTACTCGAATTTGACTGAGTTGGATTAGAGTTGGGTTGAGTTAACCCAAGGTGATCCTACTAAAATTAATTAACCTTTTTAAATGAAAAATTTGATTAATTATACTTTTAACTTTAATTTTTAAATATAAGATAAAATTAAATACTATAAAATAGTTATTATTTATTAGATTATTAGTATTAATATTAATTTAACAGATTTTTTGACTAGATAATTAATTAATATTCAAAATTTTTAAAGAAAAAATAAAGAAAAATTTTAAAAATTTTAATTTTAATTTTAATTTTAACTTTTTTAAAAGTTGACTTCATTCGATTTAATTTAAAACTTGTGTGAATGAATCATGGGTCTACTCTTTTAATTAAAAATCCGAAACGACTCAACCTTATAAATTCAGAATTTGAAATGACCCAATCTGAGGTTGCTCAACCGAACTTGTTTGTCACGTTTAGGTGGCAAGTCTCCTATAAGAGAAGAGAATTTCTTTATCTTTTTTTTTTGTTCTCTACTTTGACTTGGAAACTAAGTTTTATTTAATGTAATTCCAATTGAATTAAAATTACTAATCTTCCTTTTTCTTTTTAGTATAAATAAGAGTAGAAAATAATTTTTTTTTTTAGTTAATTGTAGAATTTTAGGCCACTAAAGGATTAGTGCTACAAGGGAAAAATCATCTAGAATTTTTCAAAGCTAGCACTAGAAGGTTTAAGTTTTTTCTTAATTCCATTGACATACACATGGATCATCGCTATAGGAGTTCTGTCTTGGGCTCTTGAGGCATTTTCAAAGTAGCAGATTCATAGCTACACCCTAATGAGGCACACTTCATTATTGTTTGTTTTATTATCATTCCTTGACAGTCATTGAATCCATAAGAAACCTAACTTAGTTAAAAGAAGAAAATATTAAATTTTTACTTCTGTTGCATCCTCTTATACCCAATAGGTTGCATACAATAGCACATCAACTCAAGATTCAGGTTTTATATGAATATAGAAAATAGTAGAATGATCAGTTTAAGTGAAAATAATATTCTTAAAAGAATTAAATAAATCAAGTTTCAAAAATCAAGGTTAAATAGATTAAATTATTTAATCCGGTTTGGTTTTGTTCGAGTTGATTCAAGAAGTATACTGAAGATGTTCTGGTCGAACCTTTTGCGGCCTACCAAGGGACGGGGCAAGATTTATATATATATATATATATATATATTTTCTACTTGGATTTGGAGACAAATACATGTTCTTCCAAATGAGATTAGAGGAATTTTAGTCTTCCAAAGCGCTAACTTTTATATTTACTTGAACCTCACAACCCAATGGTTATAAACTGAGTTGAAAACTGCATCTCCCTAACTCTTAGGTTGAGGATTGAATTCCTCCACCCTCAAATGTAAATCTGTTAAAAAAAAAAACCATTAACTCCTATACTAGTATAAATAAAAGGAAAAAACAACTTGCACAAGGTATAACCACCAATCCTAGTTTAGAACCACAACCTTGAAGAGAAGAACAATCCAAAATTCACTCAAACTAGTACTGTAATCCTTTATCGATAGATTTCGGATTTCCTCTTGGAAAGTTCTACTTTAGATATGAGCTTTGACGAGTTTATCAATTTAGAGCAATGCACTGAAGCATGCCTTGGGTTTTCAAAATATATCTAAATTATTTCACCATGTAGTTTTGCTTAGAAACCCAACAAAACGCCCACTTGGCAATTCTAGCAATGAAAGCCGATTACCTCCACTCAACGTTATTTATTCA
>BPVZ01000050.1:700667-714222 GCA_020521535.1 Rubroshorea leprosula | reverse complement strand
CGATTACCTCCACTCAACGTTATTTATTCAAATGATTAAGAACCCACTCTTGTAACTTCTATTGATGGTTATAAGGATTTTTTATAAATCTCTTTAGTCGTTATTTTTAGATTTTTTTTTTTTTATTTCAATGATTCATAATACATATTAGTGTTGGTCCCCCAACCCCCCAAATTACTAGTGTATCTTCAAAACCATAGAATTTCTCCTTGTACTCCGGAACTCAACGGGATTGGTGAGCAATTGAGCATCGTAAATAGGTAGATAGTTGAGATTGGGATTGCACCACTTCATCATGCATCTGTTCTAAGAAATTTCGTTCATATACATCTACTAATTGGGACGGGAGAGAAGTAATTTTTAAAGAAGATGGCTTTCTTAATGTTTAATAATCCAAAATTTTATGTTCTGAAAAAAGACTAAAAATCTTGAGTGAAGATACCTTCATCACCTCTCCCTTCTAGCAGCCTGTAAACAGGAAATGAATAGAAACAAAAAGGCAAACCATAGATCATGGACGGTGTGGTTTCTTTGAAAGAAGCATGATGGAAAAGAAACCACATGGCATTAGTTATTAAATGTGCGTGCTATCTGTCATGAGACTATTGACCATCATAGACGTTGCAGTCACTAGGCCAAGAAAAGCATTCGTGATAACAGTCAATAGATTCGGAATTTGATGGTAGAGATTGTCTCACACTAATATTACATCTGCTAAAATCAGCCGGAGTTAAGTGTTTCCTTGGCAGCTAAAACAAGTGTGAAATGTTTGTACAGTCAATTCTAAATTTCCTCTGTAAGAATGGTGAATAAAATTCCAAACCAATAATGCTTTCCATGACTAGGTCATGTTAAGCCTTAGATTCTGTTGAAGAATGAAGAAGCTCATCTGGAGTTGCAGCTGGGTCTAGATCCCAACAGTGTTCTGGCAAATTACCAGCTTCTCCTTTAAGCAACCAAGATGGAACCTGGTGCGAAAAGCGTAGCATCTCTCTCCTTGGGATCCATCTAATGGCATCCTTGTTCATATCCCTTTGATACACTGTCTTGAACCCAGACAGTTTGACAAGGGGACTAACACATACACCAAGCTCTTCTGAGTAATCATCAAGAACCTCTACCATCTCATATTGGTGCCTCACTTCATCTGGAGTTGATCTGTTCCACTCTGTTGACCAGTTTCGATAAAGAGCCCAAACATCTCCACTTTTGGGAAATATCCGAACACAACCTCCCCTGCCCGCCTTTTCACCCCTTAATAGATGAGAGAAAATGTTGACTTGATCGATAACATCGGAATTCCAGGCCCTGAAGTGTCCACATGATTTAGTAAACCCAGAGTCCACCCAATTCACTGTCCCAAACTCGCTATCAGTTCTGGAGTTCAAGTAAGCAATGTGAATCTTAAATGGTTTAACTGAGACAACCTGGCGAATCAAACAGTACAAGCGTGGCATACCATCATCTTCATCATACAAGGCCCATATTTGCTTTGGCTTGAAGCACTCCTCTGATCTATCTTTGTCAAAATCATGGAAGTCCGGGTCAGGGACGGTGATTGTGATTGGCCCATTTTTGTTTCGTCCTAACTGATGAATGGGTGCACCCATATCTGTGCTTTTAGTAGCCCTCCCATCCTCCTGGATTTGACCACTACCACCATGCGCTTTAATTGCCACAGCTGCCTCTGAAGCCAACTTCATCTCTTCCAATTTCTTTCGAATTTCAGTCCTGGCCTTGTCAATTAACAACTTTCTAGCATCAAATGCAGGTGCCATTGAGCAACGTCTATTTGAAAATTCACTGGCATTTGGAAACTTAGAATCAATTTCTGTGCCAACATTTCCATTTGCCAATGTTGCTTCTGCACCATATTTTGATCCCCTTTCTTCGTTACCATTTCTAAAACTGGATCCAACAACAACTTTTCTTTTCTTCTCAGCTCTGCCAGCCTTAGATCCTGAAGATTCATTACAAGCACTGGCCAAATTTGGAGTTACATGAACCACAGTTGTTTGCGTGGAACGTCTTATGTTGGCACTGGATTTCACCTTTGATACTGTTCTTCCATTCTCTCCATTGACATGATGAACAGTAGTGGACATGGCAGTCATTCCATTATGACCAGCAATCCCAGAAGAAGTTCCTGAGAAGGAGCTCCACTGAAACGATGCATTTGACACATAGTCATATCCATGCACAGAATGATATCCTGAGACACCATTGCCAGCAAAATATGTAGCAGTGGTTG
This sequence comes from Rubroshorea leprosula, assembly GCA_020521535.1. Lineage (NCBI taxonomy): Eukaryota > Viridiplantae > Streptophyta > Magnoliopsida > Malvales > Dipterocarpaceae > Rubroshorea > Rubroshorea leprosula. Next base: position 711,971 of record BPVZ01000050.1, on the reverse strand, counting down.
GGACATAAGTGACCCCATCATACCCATGACTTCCATACCCATTAGTTGGCACATACGACCAAGGGGAATAGGGGAAAGAACCACTGACTGGGGCTGACCCAGTTTCAACAGCAATGAAAGTACCCCGACAGTTCTTACATGAAAGTCTCTTATTGACATACTTCCTCAGATACTCATACTGAACTTTACAAGATGTGCAAACAGTCCAGAAAGTATCAAGTTTGGCATGAGGGGTTGATGAATTGGAGCAGTTGTTGGCTCCTGCAACAGCAGAAGCATAGACTGAAGTTTGAGTCCCACTAGAGGCCGAGTGTTTGTTTCTCTCCAGATCATAAGAATTTTTCTTGATCCTATCAGACAACAGACTCCATGCCTCAGATACAAGTTTGAATGCCCCATCAGCTCCCACACATTTGTTCTTATCAGGATGAAGCAACACAGCCATCTTTTTATACCGTTTCTTGACTGCTTCCCTATCTGCTGAAGGATTCAAGCCAAGAATTGAATAATAGTCAATTTCACCACCATATCTGATCTCTGAAGCCATGTAAACCTCAAATGTGGCTACCATTTGAGATATACCCTCCAGACCAGGGTACAGGGTTTTTGCCTTTAATGCATAATTTTTAGCACCTGCAAAATCTCTCTCAGCAAACCGCTTTTCAGCAATCTCCTTCATTTTAAGAGCTTCCTCTTTGTTTGCTTCCATTTAGAATTCTGATCACTTAAACCCAGACTATGAAAACAAAATCTACAATCATCCCAAAGTGCATAACCATGAAGGGAACACAATTCCCATACTCAACCTCACTATTATATCTGCAAAAGTTCAGCGAGACTGTTTAGTTCATTATCAAATAACCATTTTTTATCTACCTTCCACTAAATAGAACCCTAACCTAACCATACCATATAGCTATAAGACACTTGGATTATCATTTACAATAATGATAGATTTTAAAAACAATTCTTTGGATTTTAGATATTAAGTTTTGTTTAATTGCTATTAAACCAACTATAATGACAAAATGATCGAAAAATAGAATATTATTAATATCAGTAAACCAAAATTGAGCTATTCTTTATCTTACAGAGAGCAAAGATGCAATCTTTGGACTTCATTTGCATTCATTTTCCATCACTTTCTCACTCTTCATATCAGCCAAAAATTAAATACCCTAGTTAAAAAAATTCAGCTAAATTTCCAAATCAAAACCCAAAATTCAACTAATTTCGCAGCTAAATATCCAAATGCAAGTGGATCGAAATACGAAAAAGCTCCAACACACACTCAAATGAAGCACTAAAACAGAATTTTAGACGATCAAAAATTTAACACAAATTCAACTTCAATAAAAAAAATTAACACTAGAATTTAAGTAAAAAAAATAGAAAAAGAAACAAACTTACTGAAATTTGAGCAGAAATGAAAGTGAAGCGAGACCCAGATTGCCACGTGTCCGCGGGAGCTCGAGCAAATCAAGATGGCGAGCTAAGTCATGAATCTGAGTGTACTAAGAAGCACAGGAAACCAGAAAACCCAACTGTTTTCTAACACTGACTGAGTATGGACACTGCTAATTAGGGTTTTTGTACAGAGAATCAGGGAATTTAGGGCACTCAAGATCGTCGGCGTCAAATTGGGGATCCCGTCGATCGCAGATCAGAAATGGGCGAAAATTAATAACAAAAATGATAATTTTCAGTGAAGGTAAACGGTGTTAATAGTATTTAATAATGGAAGTTGTTATTTTGAACTTGGTGCGTAATACGCATACCACTTTTTACATTTTATTTTTTTAATACACTTTTATGGGGTATAATGAAAACTTTTTTTTAGTACATATAATAACGACTAAATTATATAAAAGAAAATTATTATTTTTTTAAACATGAAGAAAATTATTTTTTTTTAAAATTATTTTTTTTATTAATTTAAAGATTTAAATTTAAAATTTTTAATTTAAAATTTTAAACTCTTAATTATTGAGTGACCCAAAAAGGTATAATGAAATTTTTTTTTAAGTTCTTGCCACCTAGGCTATATTTTTTAATTTTAATTTGAGCAATTAGCGTAATTTTTATTTTTATTTTTATTTTAAAAAATAATGAGACTATTATTTTAAGATAAATTATAAAGAGTAGAGATATATTTATACATAATTTTTACATATTATACTTATATAAAATTTTAATTATTTTTTTTTATTTTTAATAATTAAAATTTATTTATATTTATTAAAAATAATTATTTTTATATTTAAAAATTATGACAAATCTCAACTATTAAAAAGAAAAAGATGAATTATTGAGATTTTATATAAATCTAATATATAAAACTTATTAATTTATCTTTTTTAGTTAAAAAAAAAAAGAAAAAAAATGAAAAACAAACGAGTAGTCTTATTAGGATGAAAGGGGCATATCAACTGAAGTGTTTTACCGTCCATCCTGAAGTGAAAACATTAGCTTGAGGTGTGAAAAAACTGAGTTGCCACTAATAAATGTTTTTTCATTTCTAATTTATTAATGAAGGAATGATTCATTCACACATAAATTTTATATATTATATTCATATAAAATTTTAACAATTTATTTATTTATTTTTAATAGTTAAGATTTATTATAATTTTTAAAGTAAAAAATAATTACTTTTAATAAATATGAATAAATTTTAACTATTAAAATAAAAAATAAATTATTAAAATTTTATATAAATATAATATATAAAATTAATATAAAAATAAATTTCTATTTATTTATTAATGATATTTTAGTTTTTCATGTTCAAGACTGATATTTTAACTTTTTTTAGTGAGCAGTAAAAACTTATCTCATATTATATACATTGAATATGCCTTTCAACTAGGAATGCAAATATTTAAATACTAAAATAAAATTCATTTAACTTATGTTTGGATTAAGAAAATAAAGGAAAGGGCCCTCCCTTCTCCTCTCTCCTTTTCAATTTTTTTTTTGATAATTAAATAAAAAAATATTTTTTCTACTTTTTCTTTTTACTTTTTTTTAACCTAAACATCTTGAGTTTTCTGATACTCTTATATTTTGAACTTTTAATGTAGTATAGATTGAAAAAAAAAAAAAAAAACCATTTTCTCATCCCATACAAAAGAAAATATGTTTTCTATTGTAAATTGTACTGAAAATAATGTTATTCGAACAGAAAATTATCTTGATGATGCTAATAATTCCCCAGAGAGGATGATAATTCTGGGTGTTATTACAGGCATAAAAAGTTAAAAATGATTTTCAACCTTAGCTGACAACTTTCTCTGAATGTACAATAGTAGATCAATTACTCCATATAAACCTAAAATCACAAAAATATTTACTTTCAAGATATTTGCTGGGCCGGGATCATAATATGGGTAGCATATAAAATAACGAAACAAAGCAAATTGTTAAGAGTATTATTTATGAGATAGCAGCTTTTCACAAATTGCACATTTTATAATTTTGATGGAGAGTAGACTATCTCATGAGATTTGTTTTTAATTAATAATTATAAAGCATGCAGAATGAATTACATACTATTTTTTAATTAATTAATTAATTATTTATTATAATATTTTAGGTAAAATAAATCATATATGAATAAAAAAGCTGAAACCTTTACTTTTCTTTTGTATTTTTGTGTATGGTACGTACAAGAAAAGCAAGAGTTGATTCCTTTTATTTGGGGTTGATTTCATTATCTAAAAAAGAAAAAAAAATGGTAGTAAAATTGAAGAATGAATTTTTTAAAACAAGAATATTTTTCTTTTTATCTCTGTCTTGATTCTACGACAAAGAAAAAGAGATAAAAGTGGAGAAAGTGTGTGCGTCAATCTTATCCTTTTCGATTAGGAAGTGGGACTAATCTTTTTTAGTAATTAAGGTATATTAGCATTTTCAAGGAAACTATGTTGTATTTGTAAGAACTTTGACTGGTTACACGATCTTTGATGGGCAATGTCTGTGCAATGAATTGGTAGTTGAGGCGAGGAAAAGAACATTATTCTAATTACTTTAATTATTTCCTGTGTTGTGATATGATGCTATCACAAAAAATTACATGAGTGTTTAATAGATAAATTTTAAAAGTTATTATTTTACAAGTACAATTTAAATTATAAAATAATTTTTTTTTAATTTTTTAAAGTATTATACATCTTTATAATTAGTAAAATAGAAAACTTACTTCTAATCATCATTGACAAAGGAGCAAGTCCCTTTAATATTTGGGTTTCACCTTTTTATTCATGATTAAAAATAGTGCAATCGAGGCAATCTCTATTACAGCATTCTCTTACTAAAATATGCAAAATATTTATTGTTTGTAGGAATAGTGTGTGGGCTTCTTCAGTTTCTACTGTTTTTTGTGGAAAATATTCTCACATTGTGCTCTATTGTAAAAGTTGCTAGAATTTATATAGACGTATACCAAACTAAAAGACTTTTATTATTATTATTTTAAGTTTTATAATGAGAGTTAACTATTTTTTTTTTTTTTTGTTCACTCTATCTACATGCTTATAATTCATACTTAGATTCTCTTCATTTAAAAGAGAGATTATCATTAGATTGTTAAAGTTGTTGACACACAATTAAAAAAATTATTTATCCTTGTAGTATGATATATATAGGGTACATATGTATTATCATCCCTTCAATTCTAACAACAATTGTTGTTGAAACCATGTCAATCTAGTAATAGTGAAAATTGAGTATGTGGATTTCATTACAAAATTTACACCTAACTTAAAATCAATTAACAATGATGGAGTAGTCTTGCTTGAATTGAAGTCACACATGTTTCTTTGTTATCCCACTTAACATGCCGCCCCCCGCATCTAGGCTCAATACGAATCTCGAGGTTTGTCACACGGACTTATGCCACCTTATGTGCACACCTAGTATGAACTTTGTTCACATAGGCTAACAACAAACTTAACAAAAACATAATCTACACATCTTTTTTGTTTTTCTTTGATAAGCTAAGAAAATATATTTATAGAAGTGAAATAAAGTACAAGAGATACTCTTATTCATTATAACTTAAAACCCCAATACTACCAATAAAAGAAAATAGCCCTCCCAAGGTCGTGATCCTAAACAACAACTATCACAGTCTAGCCTTTGTTGCTTTATATGCTTCTAAAAAAAAAAATAAACTGAATTTCCTTGGTCATTTGAGCATTCAAACTAGCTCTAATTCAATTAGGGATCTCAATTTACTAAATTCAATCCCTTATTTGAAGGATTAGATCCCTTTTAAAAAATTAGTTGATTTCTTCAAAGCTAGATGGAATAAATGACAGCAAACCACGCTATATTCCACTTCCACACATCCTTTACCTTACTATAAGAGATCAATCCTGTGTGTTGTATCATGTGTTTCCATCTTATGTAAGAGACTCTTAAAAAAGAAACCTTCTCAATGAGACTTATTAATTCTATGAAAGAGAATCAAAACATCAACAAAGCTTGCATACATCAACTTTAGTGCTTTGCATATATAATGGTAGTTAAAGTTCTTACTTTCCTCTATACCTTTCATAATTCTAGAGAAATACTCCATTACCAAAACAAAGAGATATGGAGATAATGAGTCTCCTTGTATCCACCCATGTTGTCTAGCAAAATAACCATTTGCTTTGCTATTCACTACTACCACAAAGAACATAAAAGTTTCTAGGCAAAACCTTATTCCATTAGAAATTGTGTAGGAAAACCATAAATGTGCAACAACTCAAGCAAAAATGCTCACAAAACAAAGTCAAGCTTCTAGAAGATCAATCATCATTAAACATTTGGTTGGCCTAACTTTTCTATGGTAGCTTCTCACCAGATCTTGCACTACCAACATGTATGCCATGATATGTCATCCCTTCATAAATGTATTTTGATTATACCTAATCAAAACCCACAATGCCTCTTAATTTATAATTAATGTTACAACAAGATATAGGCTTGTAATCCCCCATTCCCCAAGACAATTCTTCTTTAGAATGAAGCTATTATTTGCGATATTAACCCTTTTTATAATAGCTTTCCAATTCTAAAAAAATACTCTGTCAGTTTTACAACATTCTTATTAACAATGTGCCATAATGACTAGAAAAAACCAAATGAAAAGTCATTTATGGGGCTTGTCCATTGGAATGGAGAAAAACGAAGTCCTCCATTCTTCTTCTGTCATAGATTTGCATAAATTTTCATTCATATTCTCACTTATTAACTAAAAGACCTTGATGTATTACTTGAGGGTTAACTAGCTTGATCACATTAGCTTTTATACCCAACAATCCTTTATAATAGTCTACATACTACTCCTTTGTCTCTTCTAACTCTATTAATTAGTTATTAATACCCAAATCATCTAGCTCATAAATCACTAAGACCACTCTTGAATTATCAATAACTTTAGCAGATCGCTCCATAACATCTTAATCCTGCACTATCTTTGTTTTCCCCTTATGGTTGTTTTTTAAAGCCAAATTTGCACAATCTTATTAATTTTTTTCCACCTTTCTCTTCCATGACTTCCATGCATTCCATTCCCATTTGAAACTCCCATGTTTTGTCCAATTGCATGTATTGAAACCTCAATTAATAACAAATGGTTATAAGAATCAAACTCACAAGCTTGAAGTTGGTCTTAATTTCCTTTTCATTTTGCGTAGAAGCTTGCAATTGGAATGCCTCAAGCCTTGCCAAAGAAACTATTGTTGGGTTAACCAAGTTAATCGACCCCTTCTACTCCATATTCTCTTAAGCTCAAGAGATATGCTTCTTATTTGGAAAATTCAATAGTACTACATCTTTTACTTCTAGCAGCCCCTAACAACTTTAAGTTTAGCTTATAATCACTCACAATAGTTCTTGTTAACTCTCGTTCCTTCCTTCTCAATCCAAAAAGCAATATTACAATTTATTTCTATGTTACCCATGCAACCATAAACATAGCAAATTTCTTGCAATTTTGCAAATATTCATACCTGATTCTCAACCTTTTGTATTTGTTTTAAACACTTGTACTAATGAAAAGCGCTTCAATCTTTTGCCTATCATAGACAATTCAAACTCATAAGGGTTTTGCATGTTTTGCATCAAATATAATAACTTGAATTTCACATTGAGATGGAAGTAAAGTGTGTTTGGCCAATGGCAGGTTATGGCCAAGGTCATTTCATTCTATAACCTTGTCGAGATCACCAGCCACATGGCTTTATCTATTCTTAAGCCCAAAGGAATATCTTGAAAGTGCATTCAAGATGGATTTGTAAAGAAATCATATTGTTTAGGGGTTAAATTGGGTTTGAAGCATTTTAAAATCACAAAAGAATTATTAAAATTTCAAGGAGTCTTTTGCAAAACTCTATTGAGATCAAAACGATCGTCAAATTGGAATATGAAAATTTAATCACTTAAGTAATGTCAATCTTTTGTTTTGTTCCCCAAGAGAGAACCATGGTGTTCTTCAAACCAATGAAATTGACTTTTCGCTAGTAAGAATATTCTTGACAAGGCATGATTCCTCCATATTCTTAGGTGTTGTACCCTATTCATTGGCTAGTGAATTCACATCTATCTCCTCAACAACAAGTTGCACCTTACCTAATGCAAGGTGCCAAGATCTCCGTTTAGTGACTATTAAAAGTGAAAATTTTAATTATTACAGAATATGTAAATTACTTCCTCCATTCAAATTTAGTAGTCCTAGTTTAATTTTTTGATTTTTTGAACATGAATTTCATGTGAAATTTTAACAACTTAAATAAACAACAATTGAAATTTCTTTATCTATATGTGGTTCTTGTTAAGTATTTTTATTTGATCAAAAAAATTTTCAATTATTATTTATATAATATGTTAAACTTTTATATGAAATTAATATTCAAAAGTTAGAAAGTTAAACTAAAATGACTGAACTTGAATGAAGAGAGTATTTAAATATCATTAGAACTTTTGAAGATTTTGAACACAAAACAATAGCATGATCTAAAGGGAAATTATAACATGAAAAATCTCAAAATAATAAAATTTTGACTTGGCATGCTAATCAAGCCTTTATAAAGTTTAGTTTTCGTTATCAATCAAATTATGAATAATAAATTTTGAAGTACTTTAACATAGATACAACTCATGCTTTGAGCTTATCAGTGGTGGTTCAATTCTTGAAATTATGAATGATGCTTTTCATCATTGAAAAAGTTTTGATCTCGAAGTACCATCACAATTCAATGTATTAAGATATATCTTCTTGATAATATATGTATTATGATATAGCATTTTTTGAAAGTTTATTAGTAAAATTTTGATTTACATGACTATCAAAATCATTAGAATGGAATAAAACATTATATATATTTGTTATTTTTAAGGGACAAATGACATACAATTATTATAATAAAGCGCTTACAATACAAATTTAACTCAGATACATATGTTTTGAATATTTATCAAATTAACATAAAGTGTAGGGTATTTGCTTGCATTCAATCAAAAAAATAATAGTCATTATAATTTTAAAACAACTCATAAATTATTGCACTATTTGAGGAAATCCAAAGTCACCATATGAAAATAATATTGTACGCATTGCACAAATAAAAAGAAGATACATTAAAGAAGATAGAATTATTATCTTACTAAAAGCTCTTTTCTATAGATGAAGTCCTAAATGGGGAATAATTGTTTAATATATCAAGTTTAAGTCAACATCTAGCAAATCAATTAAGCTATTGCATTGCCTTAGAGATATTCAATTTAGAGAGAAAATTATATGTACTATATTATTTTTCGTTCGCCATGTTTTTTTTTTTTTTTTAAGTTTTTCTTAACAATGTTTTTAATAAGTCAATTTAACATGCGTAATCTAAACCCACCTAGGTGCCCTCTAACTTATTGACTTTAAGACTACCCCCAACCCTACATTACAAGCAAGTTAACCTTTAAACCACGTGTTAGTAATAAAGGCAGTTAGCCCCAAAAAGGATAGTAATCATCATCTTCCGTTACCCTTATGCCTCATCATTGCCATAAAAGATCAAAATGCTTATGTGGCATATCACACATAACATATGATCCTACTCAACTAATAAAGGATTAATTAGGATGTTGGTTACATAGAAAATGATTGAACAACAATATTTTTAATACAGCTTTTTCATACCATCTTATATGTCATTTTATAATTGGTTTTTTTCATTCTATAAGACTCATGATATTGTATGTATTTACTTATTTAATCACTTGTAAAAATTTTATAATAAAATTGTAAAAAAATTATCTAAATATCATTATCTTTAACTATATAATAATTAATTATGAAATTAGTTGAATAGACTATATACCATGTGTGACATGCCACATAAGCATTTTGAGCTTTTATGGCACTTACAAGGTATGAGGGTAACAAAAGATGATTATAGTTACTATCAATTTTGGAGCCAACTACTTTACTAACGTGTGATTTAAGGGCTAACTTATATATATTGTATGTTGGGAGAAACTATCTCCAAGACAATAAGTAATAGGGTGTCCAAGGAGGTTAAGTCACAAATATATAATTAAAAAGTGGACATTCAAATGGAGTAAGAGAGAGTATTATGAAATGTAATTGTTATACTATTTATTATTTTTCTAATGTACGAGATAATTGTAATCAACCCTTCAATTCATAAAAGGTCAACATTCAAATGGTATCATAGCCTTGATAAAAAAACAAAAAAAAAAAAGTAAATTAATGCTAACTAATTATTATACAATGAATTGAATTAATGGATAGGAAAAAAAATTGAACTAATGGTTACCCTATCCTTCATATATAAAGTGGCGAAGCCTTAGGGAATAATGCACACTATTAAACTATTTTCATTTCCTCTCTACAGTGTTTTTATATATTTTTCTACTTTTTTTATGGTTAAAATATTAATTTAGTTCCTTAACTTTCAGTAATTGTATCAAATATGTTCTTAAATTTTAAAAAGTATCAAAATTATCTTTAAACTTCAACTTTTGCTATTAATTTTGTCCTTATTATTTAAATGATGCACATGATTTTTTCGTCAATTAATTCAATTTTAAAAATTTTAAGTATGAGTTGGAAATTTAAAAGGTTAATGTGTTTTTTTTTTTTTTTGGTGGAAGCTTACAATAAATATTAATTAATTATTCTTAAAAGCTAGATATATTACCAAATTTAATTACTGTAGTTATTATTATAATATTTGAAATTAGAAAAGTAGCCATTCCTTCATCTCTCCATGAATTTTTCCTTTCTTCTTCGATTCACCCTTTTCTTCCTTTCTTCCCCTTCTTTGTGCTTGCAAACTCTTCTTCCCTTTTTCTTCTCCAAATCCGATGTAAGTGATCTCCCTCTCCCTCATTTATGACTTCTACATCACTTCACTATCCTTTTCTTTTCTTCCCCTTAGATCTCTTCCGTAGGCTCAAGCCTTTCCTCTTTACCCTAGCTCTTCCCTTCTACAAAACCCAGTACCCAAGTCTGTTCTCAATTTGGGTTTCACTAGATTTGGGCATCTACTCAAATCTACCTCTTTCTTTTTCTACAATTGCCAATGCAAAGCCTCTTCTCCATTCATGCTTTTTTCCCTCACTACTAAAATCCCTATCTTCAGCAACATGGAAGCATGTCGCTGAAAGCGCTTCCATGTTGATGAAAGTGCTTCAGCAACATGGCTTTGGTTGCTAAAAGCTTTGTTGGAGAAGGCTTGGTGGGTAATACATTACCAACCAAAATTTTGTTGCTGAAAACATTTACCAGAATCTGGTGGGAGTGGGGGTGAATTTTCTCACCCTCTTTAGCAACATAAGCCACATTGCTGAAATCATACTTTCAGCAATGTGGCTCATGTTGTTAAAAATTAGTGGTAAATTGCTAATAATTAGTGATAAACCAGTGACTAAAACTTGGCCCCATTTTTAGCAACATAAGCCATGTTGCTGAAACCAGATTTTCAGCAACATGGCTTGTGTTGCTAAAAGTTGGGGGGGTGTGGTATCTCATTTTTCAGCAACATATGCTTTGATACTGATTATAAGTGTATTATCAGCAACGTAGTCCTTGTTGTTGATAGTGAGTTGAATAATAAACCACCATATTTTCAGAATGTTTGATAAAAAAAATTATACCTACTAATATTCTAAACACATATTTTTTATTTTCGCTTATATGATAATTAATATATTACATTAATTTTATATTATAATTATTAAATTTAACAATATTATAATATTTAAATATGAAATTCACTTCTTTTTTTTATAATCATCAAA
>BPVZ01000050.1:648566-672330 GCA_020521535.1 Rubroshorea leprosula | reverse complement strand
TATATAAATAGAACTTTTAATCTAACAATTAATTTTTAAAATATTAATTAAAAGGTAAATTTTTATATCAATTTTCCGAAAAAAAAAAAAAAAAAAAAATAAATAAATAAATAAAAAAAATCCAGAAATAAAAAAGTAAAAGGAATAAAATTTATAAATATAAATAATTAATAATACATAAAAGTGAAAATAAGAAAATAACATCTAATTGTAATCACATGAAGGATAAAATTTAAGTTAAGTTTACAATATATCCCATCTATTTTATAATTATAATTAAACATTTTAACATTTTTAATATCAAAACATCTTATCTTTTTATAAATTTTAAATAATAAATACATAAACAAATAACAAAAGTCAAAGCCACAGCATCAACTAAAAAGTAAAAAATAAATAAAGCAAATAAAAGAAATTAAAAATGATAAAATCAAATAAAATCGATTGAGTCCTTAATTTCAAAATGAGAACTGTACATGTTATGGAGGTTGTGGGGTGCATTTATACCCTTCCAGAACCACCTGAATCCAGTCATTCGCTTCGCTGATTAAGTCACTTGTAACACCTTTATTTGGGTTGGTGTCAACTCCATTTTCATTTTTGGTCATCAACATGGGAGAGCCTCTCGATGTTTACAGTCTTACTGATGATTAAGCTGTGAAGGTACTTTTTACTTTTTTTATGGTTAGCTCTACCCATTTTGTTGCTCCTTGGAGTGCATGAAATTATATGATTTATTTTAACAGCAAACAAGTTGTAAAGCCTTTACTATGTGGAGAATAGCCTGAATAAACTATCATAAAATTGTCACAAAACCTTAAGATGTGGAGAATAGAATCAGAACTCAGAAATTTATGTCATCTGTCCATCATAATTTCATGTAGAAGAATTAAATCTCTGAGAAGGAATGGCTTGAAGGTATAGAATTGAAATGTGTTGTTTTAGATACAGAATTGTTTGTGTTAATGTTGACTACTGTATGAGATGCCATCTAGTTTTTATTCAATGGGGCTTTGTTTTTGAAAATGCTGGATTTCGGTGTTTCATTGAGGAAAAATATGATTTATTATGTGAATATGACAATCTTATACTTGGAATCTGGTATGGAAATATCAAATATGGTGATGTGTTGCTTTTTAAAAGCTGCTTGCCTTATCAATTGGTGCTAAAATGAAGGAAAGCGACAAGGTTGAGAAACAAGATTCTGATAGCAGTTTTAATATGATTAATAAGAATCAAGGCTGGCCACCAATTCTATGTTACTTTACAGCCAAAGGCACGTCCATCCCTCCAGGATTGATTGTTTTTTGTCACTTAATTTGTAACTTTCTCAATTTGGTGTTGGCCTGGTGTACTCCTGGTACCCGCAACACATAATAAAGCTTTCTTTGCATTTCAAAAAAAAAACCAATTCTATGTTACTTGTTAGATCTTTCCCTTCCCTTCTATCTTGAATAACTGACTTGTATAATAGTTTAAAACGAATACTCTTTCTTCCCCATGTTTGTGGTATGTGTTTCTCTATTGTTGAAAAGGAAAAATGAAGGAGAACTAGAACAAAAATAAATTTTATGGCTAAAATGTTTATGATACATATACACTAGAATATTCACTCGTAGAATTTAATATTCTAACTGCCATCTTTCCGGTTCAGTGGTTCCTAGCTGTCTTCACTGAATGGACATTGCCTGCTGTATTTATATTGGGGCATCTCTACCAAGCATGAGGAGTGGGAATGCCAATTAAGTATAAATCATTCTTTCTCCTAACTATTGCTCCCTAGGTCTCACTCATGTCTAGTTGTTCGGATCTGTCCCCAGTTTCCAGTTTCCAATCGAAGTGATAGAGTAATTGAGCAAGCGGAAGTTCAACGTTAAAAATGCCAAAGGAGATGCCAGGACACACCTTCCTGCCAGCTCCGAATGGTATGTGCTCAAAGTTTGTCCCTTTAAAATCTACAGAAGAGTTATGAAATCTCTCCAGTTTAAAGCACTCAGATTCATTCTAGTATATTCTGGATCTCTACCTATTGCCCCATGCATTAACAATGATTCTTGTCTTGCTAGGTATATCATATCCATTAATCTCACATTTTTCCCTTCATTCCCTTGGGAGTAGGAGGGGAGCAGGAGGGTGTAACCTCAGAATTCCTTTAACAACTAATTTCAAATAATGCAGTTCTTTAATGTCTTTCTCTTCAATAGTCCTCTTCCCTTCAAGGACATTTCTTACCTCAGCTTGCGTTTTCTTCACCACTATTGGGTTCCTTATCAGTTCTGACATTGCCCATTCAATGGTTGTTGATACAGTCCCTGTACCTGTAATGAAAATATCGTGGAAAGGAGATAGGGAACACTTCAAAGTTGGAGAAACGCTCGACCAACAAACAATAATAATGACTTCAACAGTTTAAATAAGGTTTTTCCTAATTATTTAATTAGGGGAGTGAAATGGGTTCAGACATATTAGGATGACGGTTTTATTGTTACATTTCTAAGAGGAAATTTAAGGTCACCACTCACCACACTCTTGAAGATTTAGCACCACCTCAATCAGGTCTTCATCTGATTTGGCGTTGGTTTGGTTTCTTGTTTTTCTTAATTTTTGCTCATCAATGATATCACTCAGTATCTTATCGATCTTCTGATGTAGTCTTTCCAATGCAGGCTTCATCCTATTTAAAACATGAAAAAATTTTAGTGAAGGGAATACATCAGGCGAATCAAAGCCTGCAGCCAGCACTGCTACTTCACTGATTCCTGATATGAAGTCATTTTATCCTTGCACCTGAAGCCAAATGCTGCCCTGGCAGTTATATCACTGGCCATTGAAGAAAATTTCTGGCTAAGATTGAAAGATTTCTCACCTAAGAAGACAATAGACCCAATCATTTTCTGGACCTCTTCTTCCCTTATCGATCTAAATGCCTTTACGCAGGGAGCAGTTAAGAGCTTCAAGACTGAAATCTTCTTCATTTGTCTCCAATAACTGCCATAGGGGGCAAAGGCAATGCTTGTGAAGTCATATGACATTACCTTGGCTGCAGGAAGTTGAGGCCTCAGGGCTAATATGAGATCATGAATCTTCATCACCCCTTTTCTACTAGTGGTGATGAAATGATAACAGCAGATTCCTCACCGAGTTGCAGGTGAATTATAGGCCGAAATTTCTTAGCCAAGTCTCTCAGGCGTTGATGGGGTAGGGAGCCAATCAAGTGGTGCAAGTTTCCAATGAGAGGCAGCTTCATTGGCCCAGCTGGAAGTAGTTTCTGGCCGATACTTTCGGCTTTTCATTGCTTCCTTTCTTTCAAAACTGTGAGCAAGAAGAATAGGAAAGTAAAGAAGAGAGGCAAGTGGAGGAGTTGTTGGAACTCCATAAGATGAGCTATGGGAATTGATGGAAATGTCTACTCTTGATACAACAATTCAGTGTCAAGCCTTCTTTCATAAATAGAAAGGTAAGTGTCATTTTGTAAGACTTCGAAAGTTTTGGGTGTACTTTTCCAAAATTAGATTAATTCTGTGAAATGTAACGTGTTATGAAATAGGATAGATAAATTGAAGAAAACCAAAATTAGAAAGATCAACAAAGACAATATAAAGAAGTGAAAATAGTTTGAACGTATACATATAGTCACAAAAATTTGTAATATTAAATAATGAATATTGATTTGTAAAATAATTGTTATCTCCAAAACCTTCCTTTTCGATCGTGTAGCAGATAAGACTATGAAGATGTGCTAATCATTTCATTCAAAGTGGAAAGGAAGGATTCCTGACGATCCTCACTACTTCCAAGCATGGAACTTGGTGATGAGTCGATGGAAGAGCACCAGTTAAATAAATTATGAGGTGCGTCTTGGTCAAACAATTGTTATAGAAACAGAGGTGAATTCCTATGTAAAGATTCATAAATAATTACCTTGGAAGAACATCAAGGACTTCTCACAACTAGGACCAAAATGTTAGTTTGCTGATCAACATAGACGAGAAAAATAAAGGAAAAGAGAAGAAAGAGAGTGCATGGCAAGAAAACTAAATTGCAGGGAGAAAGCATAATGCTACTGCAAATGCATGAAAGTGTAAAAAATAAAATAAAAGTTGTAGCATAAAACTAAACTTAAAAGAAGATAGGAAGATGAATTTAGGGCAAAGTATAGTAAATTGAACTGCAAGAAATCAAATACATTAGTGGAAATGTTCAAAACAAAATAACAAAAACTAGAGTTAAAGCTAATGGTAGCATAAAGTTGAGGACTAAGTTAGGAAAGCTGTTTAAGAAAACTAAATCTAAATTAAGGCACTGCTTATGAGAACTAAAATGCAAATAATGCTAGGCTTGTTTGCAAAGACTTTGACAACATCAAGGTCGAAAGCATTTGATAATAAGTTCTTTGAGATGTTGCCTTCCTTGTGATTCCTCCCTTAAGAGATTCTGATAACAAGCCACCTTATAAGAGAGCTTAAAGAAGTCTTTGAATACCATCCCTTCAAACTTCTTTCGAAGTTCAACATCTAAACCATTTTGAGCAGGCTTCACAAACTCTTGCTTTGGTAAGGCAACGTGACATTTCATCCTGGCGTTCCCAAATCGTGCAAGATAATTTGTTGAAGATTCCCTTAGTTGTTGAGTCAATCTAGAATGATCAACCATGGATATCTTTGGCTTTGAGCAGTAAAATTGAATGTGGAACAAATCCTTCATTTATCTCCAAGCAAACACAGAATTTTGCAGTAGACTCAAATACCATGTTAGTGCAGTACCAGTTAAAGAACTTGCGAAGAGTTTCAACTTCAAAAAATCATCACCTAATGCTTCCCCACACTAAATGGTAAACCTACCAATGTGTTTAATGGTTGATTGACTTGCATCCCCAGAAAACAAAGTAAATTCAGGCACCTTGAATCCACAAGGAAACGAATTATCCAGCTCTATGTAGTTTGGGTAAGGCTTGTGGTAGGAAAGACAAACTAATGGTCTTAGAGTTGGACCATATATCTCCTGGGCTAATTTAATCAATTGATTTTTGTCCATGGGAGGGGGTGTTGCTTGCAACCTAAATGGCTTAAAGGCATTGTTCTACAAGTTAGGTTGCAGGGCGGTGTTAGGACACCGTGCAGGAGGTACATATCTTTATTGGTTGATGTTGAATTGCTCAGTTGCATGGAATGCTACCTCTATAGGATCTTATGGTCCAAGGATGGCTCCAGTAGGATTGTTTTGTTACTGCCTATTGAACTACATCTGGCAAGCACCAAGAACATTATTTTGAGCATTAGGTACCTGTTGCACCACCTGTGGCTAACTAATATGCCCCCCATGCCCCATCGGCAACGGATCTAGAAGATTTTGCTAAGACAATTCTATTGTTGGAGGTATAGGTATCCTTGGGACATTTTGTTGCTGTCTATCATAACTCAATTTTTCATTCAATTCATTTGAACTTTTTTAAAAAAATTAATTTATCATAAAAACTCATAAAAATTATATAAATGCAAAAACAAAATACAAAAATTTGAAGATCTTCTTTTTCTTTTAACTAATATATTTACTTTTGTTTCAGGTTCAACATGCAAATAGAAAATTCAAGGATTTAATTGAAGAAATTAGAAGTTAAGGGTTAAATTATATTTAAAAACCTTACAACCTAGTCCATTTACAAAATCATCTTAGCAGTCCATAAAATAACCCAACTTCATAAAAAATTAGCCCAAAATGGCTAAAGCCAAGCTTAGCCCAAAACCAAGAATTAAAACCCTTGTTTCCTTTCGCTTGGAAGAGGGGTCTTCATTTTCTAGAGAGTTGCATATATAAGAAGAAGAAGAAGAAGAAGAAGAAGAAGAAGATGGGTCTTCATTTTCTAGCAAGTCGCATATATAAAAAGAAGAAGAAGAAGAAGAAGAAGAAGAAGAAGAAGAAGAAGAAGAAAAGG
Organism: Rubroshorea leprosula; assembly: GCA_020521535.1. Lineage (NCBI taxonomy): Eukaryota > Viridiplantae > Streptophyta > Magnoliopsida > Malvales > Dipterocarpaceae > Rubroshorea > Rubroshorea leprosula. The sequence goes on along the minus strand of BPVZ01000050.1, from coordinate 666,398 downwards.
GCTTCTAGATCATTTTGGCTTCTTGATTCCTCTCCCTTCTACACATCCACGTCCTTATGTCTCACCCCAAAATTAAGACCCTTGGGCTAAGCAGTTGTTATAGCATAATTTTAGGTGTCGAATTCATAGGGGAGCTATATTAAACCAATGAAAAGAGTTGTCATAATGAGAAATTAAATTAAAAGATGATTTCTAAAATTAAGAATAAAAACATTTAGTAACAGATGATAATTATAATGGATTGAAAATAGTATTATGATGAACAAGACTTCAGGGTTTATTTAATTGATTTGTTCAATTGTTATAAATTTTGATTCCTATTTATTATTCAATTACATGTTTCACATCCCAAACAATTAATTAGAAGATTTAACTTTAAACACCAATAATAATAACTAATGTATTTAATTTGAGAGAAATTAATTTCAATAAAGAACAAACTGATTTATCCTTACAAGCTATCCAAGAGCGACAACATATCTAATTGACAATACTACAGTAAAGGATCAACCTGTAAAACAAATCTACCAATCAATTATATTCTAACAAATTACACATAACAAAAGTGTGACTAATCATATATGAAATTTGATGAATATAATTTTTAGAGTTTTCAAACCTAAAAATAATTAACAATCTCTCAAAAATTAAATTAAACAATAAAATCTATGAAGGAATCAAAATAAAATAACAAGTTAAACTCCTTAATCAAGATCGCCCTACCCTTGTTGAAAGTTTGGTTATGCTTTGACATAATCTTTTAGCATTGGAAAAGAAGAAAATAAAAGCCTAAAAATTGCTTCTCTAGATGCTAAACCTAGTTTTAAAGGCTCCTATTTATATTGGGAATAAAATAGGAGTGTTTGGTAATTAGGATAGCAGCCCTAGGGAAGTAATTTTATTTTATTTTTCTTCACACACAATCTTGTCAGACATGGGTTGGAACCTGATCTAGGGTGCGGAACCCTACATAATTCTGTTTTTGTGCAACACTAACCAAGGGTTGGAACCTGGTCTAGGGTGCAGAACCCTGCATGCTTCTGTTGTTCCTTTTGCGTGACAAAGCAACTTCATAAATTTTGCTTTTAATAAAAAATGGAGAAAATCCCATTTGAGCCTTCAAACTTCCAAAGTTAATCCTTAGATCCCCATCTTTCTAGCTTTTGGCATTTAAGTCCTTTCCTTCTAATTCTCTCCTTTTAATAATCAAACCTTCAATTATCAAAAATTTGCACAACATGAATAGAATGGCCAATTATGAAATTTCTTGTAGAAAAATACAATTCTTAAGCCTATAATTCCACAAATGTCAATGGTTAAGCACACTTTAAAAATACATTTTCATGCTTACATCACGTCCACCATCATCACTTCTCATCCATAGGCTCTCTTTCAGCTCTACCATTTTTCTCAGTTACCATCACTCTAACCAACCTCCGATCTCTAGTTTCACCCAACAAGTATCATTTTTTCATCACCAACCATCATCATATTCCATCACAACAACTGTTGTGTAAGAGAAACTCAGCTCTTGGCCATCGCTATTGTAGCACTTGGGTCTCTCCTTCTCTCAATAGTCCACTTCCTTGGTTTCCATCATTTCTACTACATAATGTCTTGTTGGGTATTTTCTTAAACAAAGGAATCTTTGGGGCGGTGGTGAAGGGAATGATTTGGGCATATTCCATGGGGGGGATACACAGATCGAACTCCGAATTGGCCATCCAAAGTTCCATCGTTTAATTTTTCTAAAGAAATACGTTCATCACTATTTTGATGTTAATTGCGTTTTTGTAAATGTTGATGTTAATTATAGTACTTTGGCAATTTTTTTTTTCTCATTATTGGCAGTTAATTTCCTACAATTGATTGTTGCGCTTTTGTGTTTTACCCGTTTGCATTATTCTACAATCTGGTTTTTACAATGATGTGGAAAGATGAATGAAGTTCATACTGTCATTTTGATCCATTCTTATTTAGGGATCTGAAACAATTTTCTTTTTTGGGTTTAAGGCCAACCAATGTCTAATGTATCATAAACCCATTTTGGGTACAACGTTTTGGACCTATTTAAGCCCGTTAGTGCCCCAAATTAAAATAATAATAGTAATAATAAAAAGAAAAACCAAAAAACTAAAAAATAGTGAAAAAGGTAAATATATATATATATATATATAAAGAAAATGATTATGATGATCATGATCAATTAATATAATTGTCTATCTTTCTTAATTGAGGTCAAAATTTTAAAAAGAATCAAAATTACTTTTTGTTGAATTTTAATTTCACCCAAACTTTTTGAGATTAAGCAATTTAGTCTAGAAGTTTTGAATTATTTTAAATCAATCCTTTTTATTTTGAATTTAATCAAATTAGTCCTTCTACTTTAAATTTTGTTGCAATTGTTCATGCATATGCTTGATTTTTTAAATAAGTTAAATTAAAACCTCAATGTTAAAGTATGCAACCATGTTTAAATGAAGGATTGTGAGGTGCACGTATGTCTTTTCTCACTTTTAACCGAACCCCCGAACCACAATCTTTACGTAGACCTATTTTTAGATGACTTGTCCCACCTTATAATTTGGATAAGTGGTGACTCTCCTTTTTATATATTTCACACTTAATGTTTTTCATTATTTTGAAATCCTTAAGTTTGTGGTCATTAACACTACTTTACTATTGTACTTTATGCTTTACAACTCGATGGTACATAGCTACCTTAGGATCTAAGCCTAACATCTTTTTATAGAACCATGTAAATATATCCTCATACTTGATAGGTAGTTGCACATATCTTGCCTCTTCCTTTGGACTCAATGATGCATTAAGAAAAATAGGCCTTGAATCCTTCTCTATACTTAGATTTAGTTACTTCAACTCATCAATAGTAATTTGCTTTCCCTCTTCAAAATTTTTTGGGATTGGACTTGGTTCTTCTTATGAAGAATCATCAAAGTCAAAAATTTCCTCAATTAAGACATGGTTTGATTCTACTACCTTTACCTCTTCATTGGATGGCTTCTAAATCTCTTGGTAATTAAAGGCATCCTTATACTTCCATTGACACTTCTTTCTTTAGAAATTCTTGCTCTTATTCCTTTGATCTTTCTGCTCTTAGACACTTTCTAGTTGTCTTATAGCTTAGCATCAAGTCTAGAAAACATAGAAGGCTTTTGAAAAGGACTCACTTGGATTATTAGAGTTGAGAAGGCAAGCCTTAGTCTCTTAAAGATTGATACGTAGACTTCTTCTTGTTAAATCCTTTCTGAGGTTAAAACTCATGGTTGTGCGGCCTTTTCAACCTAACTAGTTTCCAAATTTTGAATGTTATGGGATTTGCTAATGTTCTTTTTATCTTAATCTTTGTAGGTTTGGATGAACAAAATCCAAGCCCATATTTTCACTTTGGTGTAAGTTCTCCTTCAATATAGCCACTATGTTAGTTTAGATTGCTTGGGTACCTATGACAATAAAGTTCAAGTCCCTAAGTAATTAAGGCTTTCCTTTTCTAAACCTAACCTTTTTTAGCAACATATGAGCATGAGGATCAAACTATTCTTGAGGCTATTTTTCATATTCAATAATTGCTTCAACCACCTCCTTTATAACGACGTTAGAGATGCCTAACTTAGAAAGTGTAAAGAATGGAAGCACAAGGTCTTCTTTAAGCACCTTTACATCCTCAACTAAAAGATGAACTTTAGAAAATTAATTTTTCCATCTTTCTTTTGCTTTATTTAAGGCATATTGGTAGGAAGAGTGTCAAAATCATCTTTTTTTTCGTGAATAAATTTGGCATCAACAAAGTGGGACTCTTCTTTGGTGAAATGCTTTTTCTTAACCATGAAACACTCTATTTGCCATTAGAGTAATATTTAAAGCATTGATGCTAAGTTGACGGAACCACCCTATTTTCATGAATCCATATTCATCTCAAAAGGAGCTCATATAATATTTTAGCATATATGACATAAAAAAAGGCTAAGTTTGTCACATCTATAATTTAAAAATTGATGAAAATCTTATCAACTACACATTGGTCTTCTAGGTTGAAACTTGGATTACAAGTTTATTGCTAGTCAATTCATCAATAGTTAGCCCAATCCTCTTCATGATATAAAGGCATTATGTTGACAACAAATCCATCATTGATTAAAATTTGATCACTTTGTGATCTTGAACAATAACACTCACATATGTTATTCTTGATTTTGATGATTTGAAAACCAAATGTGAATTGGAACATTTACTTGATTCATTCCTAGTGATATTAAGTTGATTTTCAAATATTGTGTTTTGAATGTGTTTTCTTTGATGCTAGAAGCATATTTAATTGTGTGATTTTCTATTCAAATATTTCTTTTTTGATGTAAATAGTAAGAACCAAAATTATGTTCCAAATTGAGGTTCCAACCCCTAGCACAGGGTCCAAAACCCTTGATAATATTGTTTTTGGGCGAAAATGTAAGAAACTATCTAGGTTCTAACCCCTAAATCTCAGGGTGCAAAAGCAAGAAGACTATTGTCCAATGAAGAACACAACATAGGTTGCAACCCTTGGAGGTAGGTTTCAACCCCTTATATTGAATCATTAAATCATTGAATTACTTACCATATTTGGATTATATTCTTTCTAATCATGCTACAATGGTTATAATCCTTTGATTGAACGATTCTAAGGCATATATATCAGACCTTGAAGTAAAGAAGAATAGAAGAAGAAAAAGAAGAAGAGCTTTCAACCTTGGAAACAAAGAGAAATTGAGCTTCCACTTTTGTTCTTTAAGAGATCAACTCTTTTATATTCTTGTTCTTGTTCTCTTTAGTTGTAACAATTGAGAAAGGGATTAGGGAAACCTTAATAGATCTAATAATCCATCCTTGAGGTATAGGAAAGGTTGAGAGATTTTTAATAAGAAGATTGAACGGTTCAATAGCACTCGTAATCTATAAGGAAAGTGATTGAATAACCTTGTTAGATCTAAAAAATACCAACCTTGTGGTATAGGATTGGGTTTGTGAGAGATTGTAACAAAAGGCTGAATTGTTAAAGGTGAATAACATCGATAAAGTTATTGTAAATAGTTGCCTCTACACCTAAAAGTTGAAGAAGAGCTTTTGAATCTAAAACAAGCTCTCAAGTAGATGACTTGAAGAGTGGACTAGGCACAAATTATAACCAAACCACTTTAAACTCTTATGTTTGAGCTTTCCCTTCCCCTGGTTTTTAATTTTTTTTTGCACTTTAAATTAGTTGTTTACAATTGCTTGTGCTTGCTCATTGTTTTATTTTTGAAAATTACATAAAGATTTTTGAAAACCCAATTCACCCCCTTCTTGGATTGCCATCATCTAGGCCAACAACATAAAGCGGCTTATTATGTGTTTGGACTCTTAAGTTATAGGTCCTCATTAGTGAAGTTTATAGTTATTAAGCACTTAGTATTGGTTTTTGGTTTAGCAAACTTGTCTTGGAACCTTTTTAGATCTAACATAGCTTTGATAAAGGCAAGGTGTGTATCTTATGGAAGCTGTAAGGCTTTGAATAATTGTAAGTCACATGGAAGTTGTTTCGATTTCTCTATACTTCCATCAACCTCAGGATTATTTAATTGATTCTTGGAACTTTTACCTTCCTTTTTAAGTTATTTTTTGTTTTTTTGCCATGAAACTTGTGACATTAACAAATACCACCTCATTAAAAAAATATCCCCTTAGAATTCTTTCTTGTGACAGGAACTTTTAGCTTTCTCTTTAAGTGATTGTAGTTCTTTCTTTTGAAGTCACCTCCTTTTCAAATAGTGGCTTTCTTTCTTCAAGAACTTGTTTATGCCATGACCACAAATTGGATCTATTTTGTTTTATTTGACACATTTCTTGATATTTTGATAGCGCTGGCAAGGCTAACAATAATGAATGATTTGGTTGAAAGGTTAATAGTGTGTGCCTTGAATGATGCCTTATTCTTTGTATTGAACTTGCATCCATCCATCATCATCATTGTCAAGGATAGAAAACTTAAAGTTAGAACACCATTTGGTCAACTTTATCTCTAGATAGATGCCATATATAACCTTGTAAAGATCCAAGAGCAACATTACACTAAAAATTGAATTAGGGTGTTTTTCATTCTTACTGATAAAGGTTGACTAATCATCACCAACCTCATCTTTTGATTCAGATGATAACTCCCAATCTTTAAGATTCATAATCATTAACTCATATAATGACAAAGAGCCCGAGCCTTCGGAGGTAGGCATGCTAAGATAAACATAAGCTATTATCTTCTCGTCCTCTGTTTAAAACTTGAACTAAACTACCTTTTTAGGTTAGTGAGGACCAAACTCAACTTAAGTCATCAGTGAAGTTGATGGCATAGGCAAGAGTGGAATTGGATTGAAGGAACCAAAAGAAACCATGGTATCATTAGTGGCAATCATTCCTTCTTCACTTTCTAGGTAGATTTTCCTTTCTTTCTAAAGGCAAACTATCAAATCCTTCAACATAAAAGACATACCAACTAGATGACTTACCATTTGGTGATACTTACAATATATTGGATCATTCACCTACCTAACTTCCCTTAGGTGTTTAGGAGTTGGAAGTTCAATGAGATTAAGCACTAACAATTACTCAAAGATGCTAAGCACTTCAAAGTCTACAAATGAATACTCCTTTTGTTACAAATCCTTCAATGTAGACTTCTTCTTCTAGCTCTAACCTTCAACAATCTTGGCACCTTGTTTAGGATTTGGCCTTAGGCTTTTGTTGTGAAATCATTATAGGCGTCGTGATGATTGCCATAATTTCTTTTGCTTTTGAAGGCTTCACCTCCTTTTTCACATCATTTCAAAGCTTCTTCTTATCACAAGTGTTTGCTGGAAGGATGTTGTCATGCCTAGCATTTTGGATTTCCAAGTCCTAAGCATAGGTGGCCAACTCTTCAAAAGTATGTAGCATGTTGGCTTGGAGGTTGTACAAAAGTCTCCAATGCATACCTTGCATACACACATATCAATGGAAGAAGGTTCACTAATCTTTTCTTAATAGTATAAAATGATATTTCTTCATCCCTTAATCAAGTTTGGCATAGGCTCATCATTCTTTTGCTTGGTTTTGACAAGTTTAGGCAGGCTAATAGTTCATTTGATATTATAAAAATGTGTAAAAATTCCCACTTGAACTGGTTACAATTGTCCATTGACCTAGTAAAAAGATTGGTGTACCAATCGAAGGCTACATCTTCTAAGGACCAATCAAACTATTTCATGATAAAGTCCCCATAGATGCCAATATTGTTACATGTTTCAACAAAATGGGCAATGTGTTGCCTTGGGTTACCTTTCCTGTTAAACTTTCAAAAATTTGGTGGTTGGTAATCCTCCAATAGTCTTAGATTATCAATTTTGTGAGTATAAGGCTTGGTATACACAAGTGAAGATTATTATGTGCCTTCTTGCCAAGCTCGAATCGCATCATCAACCAAAAGTTTGAGCTATAGAAATGTAAAGGATGCTACGATAGAATGGGTAGTGTCTCAAAAAGCATGTTGGAGAATAGTTCAATCTAACTTATCTTTCTTTTGTTGTTCCAAGCTTTCCTCTATGACAAGTTGCTTACCTTAGTCTTCTTTATTTTCAAGGGTTTGCTTAATAGTTGAACTTGATGCAATTAGATTATTTTGAGTTGATAAGTGTTGAGCCATTAAGAGTTCTTGAAGTTCCTTAATTTGGGCATCCTTTTTAGCCATGGCTTTTCTTAAACCTTCCACAGCCTTGAGAAAAGCATCTTGGTCACTAGGCATCACTTCAATGACTAAGGGATGTAAAAGGGACTCAGATGATGAGGAAAGATAGTCAGCCCACCTTAACATTGGAGCAAGCACATGATTGGGTTCAAAGCTAATTTCTTTCCCTTCACTAGATTCTGAGGAAAAGTACTCCACATCTTTCATAGGTTGAAAAGGTATTGGATGGCTTATGATCATTTTCTCATTACAGCCTCCTTATGATATCTCCTAATGAACTACCTTAAAGGGGAACTCCAACTTGGATCTTGACATGCACACCTTGGCGTGGGTCAACAAGGAGGATTAATTGGAAAAGATTTGAGCTTTCCAATTTGCAAGAGGAGTTACAACTCGCTTTTAGTCCACTATGTTTGGTAAGATGCAGTGAAAATTTTCTTTTAGTGGAAAGATGAGAGGCAAAGATGTCCCTAATGGAGTCACTAAAAAATGTATAGTCACAAAAATCTAAAAAATCAATCATGTGTATTGATTTGCAAAATAATAAATACAAATTATAATGAATTTAAAAGAGATAGAAAACAATCTCTGGTTTGGGGTGCTACAATACACATGTTTGAACTTTAAGTAGTGGCACGTCTTAAAATAGCACAATCCTTTGATTTATAGCTGGATTTGAAAGGGCAAGAGCCAGAGGTTGATCTTGTCCTTCAATGGATTTAGATTTATCTTTGAAAATTTCTTATTTGATAGATAGTTGAAACTTACCCTGGATAGGGAGTTGAAACCTTTCTTAATCGGGACTTAGAACTTTGAAAATTGTTAAGGGGTTGGAAGTTGTTATTCCTCTCCTTTTCTCCTCCTTTTTTTCCTCTTCCAAATAAATGGCCCATTTACAACCAAAGAAAACTTGCCAAATTACCTCAAATACCCTTCACTTTAAGGATAATTTAGTCATTTCATAAATAAATTTATTTTAATTAAGGAGAAAATATCCCTTTAAAGATTTATCACTCCAACATCCAAGATTTTACTAGAGTAAAAATACGTTAATTTTAACAAAGTATTTTTAATGTCTACAATGCATTTCACCAAGGATTGGCATATTTATACATAAAGAAGATTGTAACCACCAACTTAATTCATTATACAATAATGAGCCAGCTATAATCACTTTTTCCATTTTTTTATGAAGGCTATGAAGTCATTTGAATAGTTGTTATTTTTTATTTGAATGATTGGCTACACTTTCCTTACATTTACCTAAAAAGTTTACTAGCCATATTTTATAACAAATGATCATTGAACTGATGAAAGGATGAAAAGAGTACAGTCCATAAAGTTGAAAGACCAAAATATGTTGAAAATAGTTTAGCAACTATAAGTGTTCAAAATGAAAAGTTTGGAGATTAACATTAACAAATAACCTAACTAGAAATGCATTGTAACATAATTTTTTTATCTTTTTCGACTCTCATCATTGTCATCAATGTACTTTTTCAGCTTCTTTTTATATAACTCAATCCTACGTTAAATCGTGAAAATGGTGTGATATGCATGCATTAGGGCTTATATTTGAACTTACCCCTATCCCCACCCTTTAATAGTGTACTAATTGCATAAAAAAATAGTAAATAAATAAAAATTAACCTTGAATCCTAAGTCAATCATGTTAATTCCATCCATTGTAAGGGTGAGTGGATGGCATGGCTATCCATGCATTCTAATTGGTTGATCTTCCCATTTTTCATTTCAATTCTAAATTAATCCCCTTCATATTTTCCTCCATTTTTACTTTCTTTACGCCACTAAATGAAGCCTTTCACTCTCTCTACAGTAGTCCAGCAACCCATTGTAGGCAAACTCCATGAACGAATAGAAAAGAAAAAACCTTTAGGGAGGAACTTGTCAAAACTTGTCATGCAACTAGGATTTTTTCTCTTCCATGCAAAAGAATCTAACTATTAATTGAATTTCACACTTAAAACGTCTAATCAGACTAATTAAATATAAACTATAAGAAACCAAAATAAAATGAAACTTGATGTAACAAAACTTCATACTTTTAATTGCCTTTTTTTTTTTTTTTTAAACAGCACTGTTAATTGCCAGTTAGAACCAAAGTCGTCACTTACCTTTTCTACTTTCCAGAAAAGTTACACTCCTTGACTTGCAATATATCAATAGATCTTGCCAATGGATGACAAGGTCATCCCACCTCACTACTTTGACAAATTGAATTTATTATTAGTTGCGTCCATCCACTTTGACCTATTGCCTGGATTTTGGCTTTCTTTCCCATAAGAAGTAGATATTCATTAGATGCCTGAGACACATGCAAAGGCATAGCATGGACAAGCTTTGTGAGAGTGCCACTTTCCTTGGCCTACTTGTGATGCTTTGCCTAGCTTTATCCATTTCTTCTCCGCCATTCTTTGTGGAAGCTAGGAATATTCCTCAGTTCTTTGCTACAAAAGGTGAAAAATTACTTTTCTAATTTGCAAAACTTTACTTATTTTTTCTCAAATTAAAATTTTGATATTGAATTTTAGTTATAACTTTTAAAAAAGATAATAAATAATTATAATATTACATATAATTATAATTTATAATTTTATTTAATAAATTAATATATATAATATTATAAATAGACTTCTGAATAAAAAAATTTCAAACATATAATGAGATATCATGATTGTAATTGTACATGACATTTAATTATATCATTTTCAATTTGGAAAGTCAATTTCCATTATGGAGGGTTAATTTTACAATATTTTTCTTACTTTGTGTTTGGGCTCTGGTAAACGGTAGGATCTCTAATATCTTATCAACGAAGGGTGGTAACCGATCCTGTTATGAAGATAGATCCTCCTTCTCCTTCTCCTCCAAATAGTGCAATAAACCATGAAGACGTTATCGTAATGCATATATGCATCTTATCTTCGTGAAGTCTGTTTACTCTTTTCTTTCACAATATCCTTTCCTACTACTATTTTCTAAGTACCATATATTTGACTTTGTTGTTTTGTTATTTGGACCAAATTAAGTTACAAAACATAATGGTTAAATGAAGTGGCTTTGCCCTTGGTCCCATGGGGCCCACTTAACTAATGAGCCTTGTTGCCAAGACTAGTCCCCCATCACCTGATGACTCATGTTTGGCATATGTTTGCAATTCTTTTTTTTCCATCACATTTTTGCTTGTGTTTATAGCTGGCCATTCTTGTTTGTGGTACTACTTCCTAATTGTAAGCCAAAGCCTCTATTTTTGAGAATTAAAGCATCTGATTGAAAAAAGGATGAGGAAGGGTTTTTCGTGGACTCACATGGGAGTGTTGTTTAGGTGCCGTAGCTATATTTGGCTTACAAGTAAATGGAATTGTTTATTATGGCTCTTAGGACGAGAACAGAGTATTTGGAATTTGAGCTCATCCAAACAAAGTCAATCCGCTGGATCAAAAAAGAAATAAGAGAACTCAACTTTAGCCTTTTTAATTGGTGCCTTTTTCATCAACTCTGTTCTTCTAAATATTAAATTTCTCATTTTCAATTTTAATATAGAAGCTATGAGAACTAATGTTTACTCCTACACTATTGTGATTTGAATTATAAAATTTCAAGTACCCCTTATATTTTTATAATATAAATAAATTTTAATTTATAAAAAAATTAAAGAAAATGTAGTTACTAAATCAATTTAGGATTGATTACCTTAATTTAAGTAAGGATCAGATTGGAGTCCTTAATCATGGAAAAGTGTTAGAAACCCACAACTTCTATGGTAAGCAGGTTATAACAAAAACTTAATTACAAACGACCTAAGTACCTCAGTGATTATTTTTTTTTCGATTATTTCTTTTCGCTAGAAGTAAGAAGTATTTAGTTTGAGTCGCATGGTGTACAGGTAGCGTAAGATAAAGGATGGGAGATGGTTGCCTCCCATTATGCAACCAAGATAAAATAATAAAAAAAACTGGATTAAATTGGTACATATTAATTTAAGATTAATTTAAATTTAAGGTCATGGGTTCAAATCTTTATAATAGTTTGAGAAAAAGAAGGGGAAGGGGAAGGGGGAGGGGGGGAGAGAGAATCAAAAAAGTGTGGAACAAAACTTTATTTTCTTTTGTCATACATTTCTATGACTGAGAACTTATATTTTGTTTTTGTAAGGACAGGTCCAAGGTGCCCAACCTCGGACGAATGGCAGTAATTCTTTTATAACCGGAGTGAAAGATAAACCCAAAAAGTTCCGCTCAAACAGTTGCATGACAGCGACAATAGGCATGCCCGCACCTGATTCCTTATGACAAACTGCACAACAGTTACGATGGACATTCTTGCATCTGAATATCTCTCAATTTCCCAATCCTGAAATAACCATCTGGGGGGACACATCAAACCCCGATTATGTTGCTTGGCATGCCACATGGGTTCCTCACTGGAGCCTATAAATACCCCCCAAGGGCCATGTCAAAAAGGTAATTGAAACCAACCCTAAGCTCCTCTTATCTCTATTCTAAAAGTAGCCCCGATTATTGCTGACTTAAGCATCGGAGTGTCTACCCCGAGTTCAACCTCCCGGCTTTGCAGGTCAATCCAGAGTGCAAACGTGGACTGAAGAAGGACTTTTGGTTTGGTGCAATTACATTTGACGCCGTCTGTGGGAATCCGAACTGAAAGCTCTCTTGTTGCTTTCATCATTGTTAACACTCGATCAGTCCGAGTTGGAAACTCATCTCAACCTCTTGGACGAGGTCAAGTCCCCAGCAACCTTCCGCCTCACCTCCCACCTCCGATCCCAAATATGTTCCCTCCTATTGATCATGTAGAAGGAGGAGATGAAAATCAACCACACAATTCAGCTCACAATTCAGCTTCCACTGCCAACCAAGACGTAGTTGCAGCTCAGCTTGCTGCCATGCAACAACAGTTTGGTGTCTTTTAGCTAGTACTGGCTCAGCTCTTAGCTCAGAACAACCCTGGTGATCCCCTCATCAATTTACTTAACCTCGCTCCACAACCCCTAGCTCCACAGCAAAATCCTGAACCAGTTCAGGATGCTCCTACTCTTAGTGAATCTCAGAGTCAATCTCACATAGCGCCAGCTCGACAACCCCTTCCTGATGATGTCACTCGACGTCTAGCCAGCTTAGAAAAGCTAGTAGCTAAACAGCGAGGTGCCCCCTTTCCACACCATGCTGCTGACTCCATACCCCACCCTCTAAACACCAACATCACACTGGAACCCTACCCTGCTGGCTTTAAGATACCTCAGCTTGAGACTTATGATGGGACGAAGGATCCCAATGATCACTTACATGCTTTCTACTCTTGCATGCAAGCTCAGAACACTTCTGACGCATTGATGTGCAAAATCTTTCCCTCTACTCTCTAAGGTAATGCTCGAACCTGGTATTATAGTTTACCTCTGAGGTCAATTAGCTCTTATACAGAAATGACATCTACTTTTGCCACAAAGTTTTCCAGTAGAAGGTTGATCAGGAAAACTACTTCTGAGTTGATGCGAGTTAAACAGAGGGATGAGAATCTTTGAAGAATTATATGAGCAGATTCAATGATACAGAACTGGAAGTTAGCTCCTTCGACCAGGCTGTGAGAATTGCAGCTGTGATCTTAGGTCTTAACCATGAGAGATTCAGGGATAGTTTGCTCAAGTATCCTGCTACTACCTTTAGCGAGGTGAATGATAGATCTTTGAAATTCATAACTGCTGAGGAGTATGCCTTGTCGCAGAAGCCAACTCCCTCTAAGAACCAAAACTCAGACTGGAGAGATGAGAATTTGAGCAGGAAATGGATGAAGACAGCACAGAATCGAGGTCCGATGTTGACCGCCACACAAAGATTCGGAAGGCCAACTCAGCACCTCCACAACAGTTTGCAGGTAAACCTCCAGTTACTCGGACCCCTTTTAACTTGCCGAGGTCACAGATCTTCATGCAGATTAAGAACAAGATGGACTTAACGCATCCTGGTCCAATAAGAACTGCTGTTGCTAGTCGAGATCGTACTAGATATTGTGATTTTGATCAAGATCACGGTCATACAACAGAGCAATGCAATAGTCTAAGGTTCGAGCTGGAAAGTCTAGCTTAGAAAGGAATGTTGAATGAGTACATCCAGAGAGCTGAACAGCCAAGATTTGTCAGAGAACAGGGACCACAGCCTTAAAGAACTCATAATCCATCGAATAAGCAAGGAGTGGGACATCAACAAGCCCCACCTCCACTTCCACCACCGGCTAGAATTATACACATGATTACAAAAGGATTGGAAGCAGGGGGGATGAGCTCCAAGCAAAGAAAGTTATATGTCAGAGAGGTCAAGCACCATAATCGAGCTTAGAAAAGAAAACTTGATGATGCTGACTGGAAAGATCAACCGATCACTTTTACACCTGTTGATCTTGAAGGGGTGGTAACACCTCACAACGACCCTTTGGTCATCTCAGTAATGATCAACAATTGTCAAGTCCAGCATGTACTTGTTGACACTGGTAGTGCACCTGATATCATGTACTACCACTGTTTTGAGAGCCTAGGGCTCGACCCAACTCTACTACAACGTTACAATGGTCTCATATATGGCTTCAACAACCAACCAGTTCCAGTCGAAGGGATCCTAACCATGAACATTGCATTTGGAAGTGGCCGAACCTATATGACTCATTCAGTTTGGTTTTTGGTGGTCAAGATGCCTTCCTCTTTCAACGTTGTCATTGGCCGGCCCACATTGACAGAGATCTGAGCTGTGGTCTCTCAATCTCATCTCTACATGAAATTTCCAACTCCCATAGGCATAACAAGACTCAAAGGCAACCAAGAAGTGGCCAGACATTGTTATCTCACTTCGAGCACAAGGCCATAGAAAGACAAAGACCAACCAGCAGAAAACCCTCCATAGGAAATCCATGACAATCAGCAAGTGATGGGGGTTGAAATCCTTGATAATCGGCCTGAGGATGAAACCCGAGCTGCTCTGGGTGAAGATGTTGAGGAAGTATAAATTGATGAAATAGACCTGAACAGAAAAATACAAATAGGAACGCGGTTGAACCCCGAGGAGAGAGCAGAGTTGATAGCCTTTCTCCGAGCTAACAAAGATGTTTTGCATGGACCTAAGCAAATATGCCGGGGATTCCCACCTCAGTATCTCAACACAAACTCAGCACCAATCCACTCAAGAAACCAGTAGCCCAGAAGCGACGCCTTTTTGGGTGGGAAAGATTAAAGGTCATCAAAGAAGAAGTTGAAAAACTCTTACAAGCTGACTTCGTCAGATGGGTCAATTACTGCGAATGGGTCGCCAATCCTATGTTGGTGAAAAAAGCAAATGGCAAATGGTGGATGTACATCGATTACACTAACTTCAACCAGGCATATCCAAAAGACTGTTACCCAATGCCAAACATTGATAAGTTGGTTGAGGTAGCTTCGGGAAACGAAAGATTAAGTCTCTTGGATGCATACTCTAGCTACCACCAAGTTCTAATGGCTCTTGAGGATGAAGAAAAAACCTCGTTCTATGCCGGCGATGAAATCTATTGCTATGTGATAATGCCCTTCGGCTTGAAAAACGCAGGTGCTACTTACCAGAAGATGGTTACCATCGTATTTCGAGCTCAGATAGGCCGGAATCTGGAAGTTTATGTTGATGATATCGTGGTGAAGAGTTTGAAAGCTGAAGATCACTTAACTGACCTTGAGGAGACATTCAACAATCTTAGAAAGAACAGAATGAGGTTGAATCCAGCAAAGTGCATCTTCGGGTGGAGTCGGGAAAATTTCTAAGCTTCATGGTGTCCAGAAGGGGGATTGAGGTTAACCCCAAGAAAATCAAAGCAGTAGCCGAGATGGAACCATCGAAGTCAGTAAAAGATGTACAGAGGTTGACATGGAAAGTGGCAGCTCTTCATAGATTAATCTCGAAATCTGCAGATAAATGCCTGTCATTCTTCAAGATCATGAGATTGGCAGTCAAGAAGGATGAATCTAACAAACAAAAGAAATTCGAATGGAATTTAGAATGCCAAGCTGCATTTGACGAGCTGAAGTCTTATCTTAGCTCACCCTCTTTGCTGACAAATGCTAATGATGGAGAAATACTTTACTTGTACCTCGGCATATCAGATGAAGCCATCAGTTCTGTGCTAGTGAGAGACGAAGGGAAGCAACAGAAACTAGTTTATTACACCAGTAATGTGTTACATGGAGCTGAAATCAGATATTCTATTGTTGAGAAAGCAGCCTTAGCAATTGTCACCTCGGCCAGGAAACTGACACTATATTTCCAATCACACCTAATCATACTCCTCATGGACCAGCCCCTCAGACAAATTTTATAGAAGCCAGAATGCTCAGGAAGATTGATCAAATGGGCAGTTGAGCTGGGAGAATTTGAGATAACATTTCAGCAGAGGTCAACAATCCGAGCTCAGGCCTTTGCTGATTTCATAGTAGAATGCACCTCGGCTCACTCTGATTCCCAACCCGGGCTGGACAGCTGGATTCTGTATGTCGATGGAGCATCAAGTAACAAAGGTTCTGGTGCTGGTGCAATCTTACTTGGCCTAGATGGGTACAGAAGTGAACATGCTCTGAAATTTAACTTCGATGCAACAAACAATATGGCTGAGTATGAGGCTCTGCTACTTGGCTTAGAGTTGGCAATAGAGCTAAAGGTTGCAGCAGTACAAATATACAGTGATTCACAACTAGTAGTCAATCAGGTCAACTCAGTCTGTGAAGTGGTTGATCCTATTATGATGAAGTATGCAACTCTGGTGGCCGAGCTGAAATCCAAATTCCAGAAATTCCATTTGAGCAAAATACCCTGAGCTGAAAATGAGCAAGCAGATTCCATCTCCAAATTTGCTTCTGATGGCAACCAAAGCTCCAAATCGGTTTTTGTTGAAATTATGGACGAGCCTAGCTTCTTAAAGCCAAAAATGATGGAGATCAGCACAGATCCTAGCACACCGAGCTGGACAGATCCAATTATCTCATTTTTACAAGATGGAACAGTGCCTATGGATAAACAAGAAGAGATGAGGTTGAGGAAGAAAGCATCTCGGTATACCCTTGTTAATGACGTCCTCTACAAGAGATCTTTCTCACTCCCTCTACTCTGCTGTTTGAACCCTTATGAGGCTGAATACGCACTTCAAAAAGTGCATGAAGATGTCTGTGGAAGTCACATAGGTGCTCGAACTTTGGCTCATAAAGTCCTTAGACCAGGTCATTATTAGCCCAACATGTATAAGGATGCCACCTAATTCGTACAGAGGTGTCAGAAATGTCAGTTCTTCGCACACCTAACCCAGCAGCCAGCAGAAGAGCTCACTAGTCTGGTAGCACCTTGGCCATTTGCTCAGTGGGGACTTGACCTTTTAGGTCCATTTATGAAGGGGTAGGAGGTGTAACCCATCTGATTATTGGTGTGGATTATTTTATGAAATGGGTTGAAGTTCGGCCATTATCCAGTCTAACCTCTAAGAAGGTCGAAGACTTTGTTTTTAGCTCAATCATTTGCAGATATGGAATCTCGAATCAGATTGTGGCTGATAATGGAACTTAGTTCAACTGCTCCTCATTCAGAGATTTCTGCTCTAGTTATGAGATCAAATTGTAGTTCACCTCGGTGTACCACTCGGAATCTAATGGGATGGTGGAATCTGTTAACAAGGTTATACTTGAGGGGATAAAACCAAGGTTAGAGCTACATAAGGCCAGGTGGGCAGACGAGCTCAACAACGTCCTCTAGGCATACAGAACCAGGCAAAAGCCTAAAAATAGCCCCTTACCTTGATAAGTTGGACGGTTTTGGCCTCTCACCTTATAATATAACGATTTTAGCCCCTAACCTATAAGAATGTAAGAAAATAGCCCTTATCTGTAACTTCCGTCATACATCTGTTACCGTCCGTCACTTCCGTCACTTCGTCCGTTATATTGTCGTTAACTTTGTCCTGCTTATATAATAAATAAAAAAATGGGAAAGCTTCTCCAAGAAGCCTGCTGCATTTTTTTTTGGGAATTCAAACCTTTTTTTTTTTTT
>BPVZ01000050.1:614322-630270 GCA_020521535.1 Rubroshorea leprosula | reverse complement strand
TGATTCTATCTTAAAATCTCAAAGAAGTATTTATGACAAAGGGGGCATTGGATTTGATTATTCTAAAAAGCAAAAGACTTTTAAAAATTCTTTTGTAAGAGCAAGTCAATCGTCTCATCCTAATGTTACTTGTTACTGTTGTAGTGCAAAAGGACACTTTGCCTATGTATGTCCTTTGAAGAGATTAATAGCTCAAGGTAAAGTGAAGCAAATTTGGGTTCCAAAAGGAACTTTAAGCACTAACCCTCATGGGCCCAAGCAAATTTGGGTACCAAAAATCAAAACTTAATTTTGTTTTCTAGGTAAAGTTGATGGCAAAGTCAAAAGAAGAGCAAAGTTGATCTTAATAAAGACTTATGCCTCAACAAGAATGTTGGAGTGGAAGTGCAAAGGAAATTTGTTTTTGAATGCTCCACTCATGTGCTCCAATTGGTATTATTTATTTTATTGCATTTATTTATTGAGTATAATTACTTCAACATGATTATTAATGATTTGTTTATGTGTGTTCACTCTTTGATATATATGCTTGTTGAATATGATATCATTTGATGTGATTATTAAAATTTGTGCAAATTAATGAGCTTGGCATGTTAAATCCTAATGCTTGATATGATTTTTGAAATTAATGTATTTGCTTATTAAAATTTATGCATATTGATGACTTTGATATGTGTACCTTGATTATATTCATGCTATTTGATAATGCATACATTGATATATGACTAAAGTTGTATAATTTAGTAATTGATGTCCAATTTAAACTTAGTTAAATGAAGAGATATCAAATTAAAGTGCATTGTCTTCCAAATAGCCTCGAACCTTTTATTTGTACCAATCAAGGCTAGTAGAGTCGGTTGCAACTTCTTCATAGCCGGCTCACCCAAAATCCCAAGAGTTTTCTCTCTCTAAGATTGAGTCGGCTCCAAGACTAAAGCTGGCCCTCTGTCAATCTTTAAATATTTTGGGCTTCTCTCTCTTTGAACCAAATCTGTTATTTTCTCAACCCGCAGGCGCAGGCGAATCCGACCCAAACCCGATCACTTGTGTTATCATGCTTTGTGAATGCTAATGGCATCACTTGTGTTATCATGCTTAATGGTTGTCTATGATTTTGATGATTGTATGCTTTTATTGAGGGGGAGCATTTTGTGCTTAAAATTGCTCTTCTTAATAGTTATCATGCTTAAATGCTTTAAAGATTGATGTGCATGAATTAAGGGGGAGTTTATTGATTATGTGCCTTTTGATGAATGACAAAAAGGGGGAGAAAGTATATTGAATTGTCATAATTTTTTGGAATGTCTTAATGTCTTAATGTCATTTTCTTGGTGTTGAAATTTTGAGGTTAATATTGAAGTATATATGCTTTCATGATCAAAGTGTTTTGTCATCATCAAAAAGGGGGAGATTGTTGTACCTATGATTTTAATGATTACAAAATATATTTGAGTGACTAATTGATTTATTTAAGTGTGTAGTTAAATTACCAATATACTGCAAAGTAAGCAAAATGAGATTGCATTAAAAAGGCCTCAAAGGGTAAAAATATGCAAAGAGCCAACTGCAGATTTTGTTGAGCCAGTTCTACAAGCCAGAAATTCAACTGCTGTTTGGGCGCGCGTAGAAAATAGAAGCAGAGCCGGCTCCCACTTTGTAGCCGATTGTGAGGGTGCATTTAATGCATAACGATCGAGTTATTTGAAGATTATTTAATATGTTTAAAGTTGGAATCCTAAAGCCAGCTTTAGGCTTTGCAGCCGGCTGTGGAAGAAAACAGAATGTGTAGGAATCCCGCAAAACCGGCTGCAGAAATGTTGAGCCGGCTGTATAGAGTCGGCTCTAGGAAGCTGAGCCGGCTCTCTTGACAATCCTGCAACTCGACCTTTGCATCCTGCAAAACATTTAATGACTCCCAACGGCTAGAAACGACTATTTTTGAGCAAAGGGTTATAAATATGGTTGGTAACAGATCTGAAGAAGTTTGGAGAGCATTATATTGAATATCTTTACCTACCAACTTGTGCTTTAACTAGAGATTTTGATCTTTGAGAGATCTTTGTTTGTAATCCTCTTCTTGTGCTATTAGTGAGTGATCTTGGGGGTGTGTTGATTCCTTCAAGAGTGATATGTAGAGAGGATCTTTGGGGTTTAAGTGTAAAGGGGTGAGATTTGAGAGAAACACCCTTCTTCTTGTAAAGGATTGAGTGGCTCCTTTAAGCAACCATTGTTTTTGTTAGTGGAGAGTGTGGAGGAATCCTTGGTGAGTGAAGGCAAGGTAGAGGACTAGGCTCCAAGTGGTTGGACCGAACCTCTGTAAAATCATTGTGCAAGCTCTTCTTCTCCACTCTCTCTTTAATTTTTGTTTGGTGGTTGCAAAGAAGTAAAAATTCTCCAACTCCAATTCACCCCCCTCTTGGAGTGCATTGAGTCAACACTATAAGGGCACAAAATAAATAAACCCTTTTATTATTAGGTTTTTCTAACCTTTGACCTTAGTAGTGCATTTATTGCATATTTTTTCCATTAATTCGTATGAAAATTACAAAAAATAAACATTGTTTTCAACACTAATGTCATGTTAATAATTTTAATTGGGTAGTTGACAAAATTAAAGTCTACTTTTATATTTTCATGAAAAAATGTGCAAAAAATACATTCTTAATTTTGTTTGAAAAATTATTATTATTATTTATCTTTTCTATGATTTTTCTCTTTTTTGTGATATTTAAGAAATTTTAAATTTTTAAATTTTTATAGAAAATTTTGAAATAAATTTAGTGAAAAATTGGGTTACGATATTGAAACAACCAAAATTAAAGCCCACTACTAATTTAACAACTTTTCGAGTTAGGATTTGTAGGCTTTTAAAAGCTTAAACTCAAGTTATTAACAGTAGTTGGTTATTTATATATCAAACTCCTTTATAGTTCCCCACCAATGTGAGACCATGGTTTTGGCACCTAGTTTTCTTGCTACTAATGACCGTCCTTACACAAAGGAAAATCTCTAAGTTTCTCCAAGGGAGGATTAGATAAAAGTGACAGAGACTTCTCTTTTTACACTTTGGCACTTCTAGCAATGATTTGCTTTTATCATTCCACTTATGTAGAATTGCTTTGTTCAAATCCCTTAGTTATATTTTCCACATTTTGGCTAGCATTACCTTCCTTTGTTTGTCAAACATGAGTGACAAGATGATGGCCCCAAGATTTGACCATAATCATCATCTTGTTTAACAACAAGATGAAATCTACTTCTTTATGTCATCTAAACCACTACTTTTACAATCTTTCCTACTAATAACATGGGCTTGGTTTCATAGGCCGTACAACCTATGACAAGTATTCTTGTCCTTAGAAACCAATAAATCTTAAAAGACAAGTATAAAGTGTTGAAATAGTCTTCCTTATAATTGTTGTTGAATCTTGGCACTTTTGTCCATGTTGACAAAGATTGTTGTTTGACAACCTTTAATAAGTGCTTAACAAGTCTTGTCTCCTCGTCATTTGACATATTCACAAGTAAGTTATCGGGGAGTATTGTTAAAAACTTTTTGGTCAACCATGAGAACATGGGTAGTGTTGAAGATGAATTTGATGTACATGAGAACATAGTTTGTTCCATCTCACTAATTAAATAATTAACGAAGGTGTGATTGTTTCCAACTCAACAATAAAGTGTTAGAGGCATGACACAATAAAACATTGGGGGTGTGGCAAGTGCCATTTTGTCAATATTTCCATGGACATGGCAAGCTTTGTCTCGTCAATGAATTGACAAAGATATGGTGAGCTTTTATCTTATCATTCAAGTGATAAACATGTGGCAATCTTTATCTTGTCAATGAAATGACAAAGGCATAGTTAATGTCATCTTGCCAATATGCCATCTCCATCATATCTCGATCAGTGTCCATCAATAGGTTATTGTTAAATAAGTGTCTGTTAGGAAAATCTTGCCAAAATAAGTGACAAGCAAATTTGACAGCCATTGACAATGTAGACACTTATCATTAGGTGGATCTTTGGTAGAAGACAACAAAACATAAATGACACATATCCACCTTTGACCATGAGTTAAGACTTGGTAGTTTAATGTTGATAGTGTCATAGACCCAAATTAATTCTTGACAAAAACAACCGTTAATAATTCAAAAAGGGGTTTTATGAGATTCTTGGAATCTAGTATGGTTTGCTATGGTATGGTCCATATGACTTTGGCAAAACAAGAGAATATTTATGACTAAGGTTAAGCCCCATGTAAAGTATTTGATCTAACCAAATTTAGAACACTTTAACAGATTATGGCTTAGGTATGGAATGGCTTATCATAGGAACTATGGTACAAAACTCCCAAGAATGTGCTTAGAATGTTCAACTAAGACTTTGGATGATTCCTTTTAGTTAGGCCTTTTGCTTTATGGGTTGACAAGACTTTTTGATTGAATGGTGTGCTTTTTTTCTATTAATATGTGAACCTTAAATTTTGTTCATTTTGTAACAAGTGGATATACCTCGTATACTTCAAATGATAATATATTGTTGCTTGGGCAACTTCATGAACCTACACTATAGAAATCTTCAACTGTTTCAACACTTAAAAATCCCGAGGATGTTCCTTTGGGAAAAACACTCCAATGTTCAAGTTAGCCATACTTAATATTCTAGAGAGAGAAGCGTAATGGAGTTAATACCTTAAATAGAGGTAGGTGGGGGTATTTATAGCCCTTTGGTGTTGACATGAATCCATACATGTAATCATCCGATTGGTCCACGTATGAGAACTCATGTGGGTGTGTTTGGACAATGTCTAGGTTGCTATATGGATGTATCTTCATTTTGGGGCCTAGATATGAATGACTGGGCTTATTATACACGGCCGAGGCTTAGTGTTGGGCCTATTCCCAACATTATTCCCCCCTAACATTCGATTGACGAACCAAGGTAATTGTATTTGTAGCCTAGGATTCAGCCTTGAGAATGGGGCGTATGATCCTTTGATGTTGTGTACGACCTGGTTATCAGCCGAGCTGAAAAGATAAAATATAAGGTGTCCATGCAAGTGTGAGGTTTTGACTTGGACAAGCTGTAATATATTTGTGCAGAACCCCAGATGAGAAAGCCTTGGAGGAAAAGGTTACACTTAGATGACTTGACCATAGGGCGGCCTCATCTATTAGGGTGCGATTAGGGACCGGGCACTATAGCGATCTTGCTCGTGTGAACACAACACATTAGTGAACTCAACAAGCTCATAAAAGGTGAGCTCGCACAATGAATCTTCAAACTTCTAAGTGGAGTAGGCCTAGAAGGGGGTAAAATCTCTTGTTAGGATGTATGTCGCATATGAAGTGTTACTTGGTGAGCTCGTCCACATTAAAAACTAAAAGGAATAGGCATATGACAACTTCAACTATGGTAATCTCTCAAAAATTCTAGAGTGGAGCGGATTTCAAAGTATGACGATCTCACCCCATGCATTTTGTAAATTTAAAACGAAGCGAAATGAGGTCATCCACACAATTGTGAAGATGCGCTAATGCGTGACGATCTCACTACTTCAAAATCTTAAGGAGGAAATCTCTAGAGATATATGTACAAATTTTTTAGGAGATACGGTTGGGCTCATTTTCTTAATTGTAGGAATGAGCTAACGGGCGACAATCTCATTAAAGGAAGACATCTATAACGATTTGAGCCCTGACCATTTTCAAAATTTAAAATGGAGCAAATCTCTGAAGAGATATGGTTTGTTATGATCTGAACCTTGGTTGTTTTCAAAATTTAAAATGAAGCAAATCTTTGAGGAGATATGGTTTATCCCTTTGCCTTCCCCACCATAAATACAGGCTCAGCATTTGAAGAGACGTGACAACTAAAGCCGGCAGATGTTACACGCTTGACCTTAAATAACTGCCACATGTAGAGTTCTAATTGGCGTGCCCAAAACATGCGTACGATGATTAAGGCTACATTTTCTGTTTTAAAAAGGGGAAAATGAAGCAATTGTATACCCATTTTCTGTTTCTCCTTCATTGCATTTTTTGTCATTCTTTACAGTAGAAGTCCTTGAAGCTTTTGACACGAAGTTCTGAAACCACAGCCACAAAAGGAATTTTCACGATGAATATTCAGGTAAAAATGGAGTTTTCTAGAGAACCCAGAGAGCTTCAGAGTAACTAGGATAGGGAGCAAGAAAAGGGGGTTATTTCTGCGGAACTGATTACAATGATAGTGCTACCAGAACTGCAGGACTTGCCGGAAATGATAACACTTGAGAGTAGAGCCAATTTAAGCGCACCTAGTGATTCCAGTAGCCGTCACTCTTCTCCATTTAAAGACTCTTCTTCAGCAAGGACATCTAGTGACGAAAAAGGTGTAGGGGAAGGTGATGTAGGGGTGGATGTACCTATGCTTGCTAAATGGGAGGGTGAAACCATCAATGGGAGGCTTAGTAACATCTGTCGAGCACCACAAAACTCGTCCGCTGGTTTTAGGTTCAGGGCATCACTTTATCATGAAGTGGCAAACGGTGTGGCCACCATCAAGGGGTATAAAAAGTTGGAGGAGATGGTGAGACAATACAAAATCCCCAGAACTATTTTGTTACTAGCTGGCACCAAGAATGAGAGAGTGTGCACAGTGTCTCGAACGGGATGGATTCTAGTGTACGTAGACCATTTTAATGCCGGTCGGCATTTTTCTTTGTCCAAGCTAATTTTTGATGATCTGGCAGAGTATGAACTGGCACTTGCGTAGTTAACCCCTAACAACATAAAGTTTATCATAGGATTTATGCTGTTGTGTGAGAGGTTACAAATACCTACAAAGACAATAGTGTTTAGGTCGCTCTTTTTGTGTTGGCTAAGCACCACTCGCTCAATTACCACTCAGACGAGGTGGTACTACATATTTGGAAGAGAGAAGATGATGATTTTCACCAACATAAGGAAAAAGGTCACCAGATGGAAGAGGTTATTTATTTTTGTTAAAGATACCCAAACAAAAAGGATTAATAATAAGCTGACTGCTTGTATTTCCAAGAGGCGCCTAGGTCACACATATATGAATTACCCCACGCTAACACCTGATGATATGGCTCTGAAGGACAGAATAGTAGATTATGTCAAGGCGGAGGGATTGGTCGACTTGGAAGCTTGGTTACCCCAAAGCAACGCGCGGTGCTTGGGTTTGTGGATGTCGCAAACCTATATACTAGAGGTATATCCCTATTGTAAGTTACACTTACTGCTGACTTGAGTCTTATTGCATTTGTTTGTGCATGAGAAATGAGCAACGTGTTGGAGAGGCAACGTGAATGACCTCAACGCTCAAGAGGTCATCGAGGAGAAAGTACTTCACAAAGGCATATGCATTTTGATGAGCGACCTATAGTGCCACCTTGCAGCTCATCTTATCGAGGTTCGAGCTCGGTATCAAGGCCTCATGCTGAGCAGAGAGTTGAAGTTGCGCCTTCAAGTTCTCGTAGACGCACGCATGAGGATTCTAATGCTAAAGATGACGTACCACTCATTTGGCAGAGAATGAGCTCTGAGGCTCAACCCGTTCAGCCCGTCATGGTACACTCGTCTAATGTGCCTCCAACCTCAGCACGTGACGCTGTGAAGACTATGCCAGCATCTACATCTGCATCCGATCCAAGGATTGTATACCTGGAAGGCTTCAGTTAAAAAGAACTAACTGCCACACTACCACAATTTAGGGTATGCAAAGTTTTATTCCCCCAGTGGACCGGCATCATGCAAAGGGCTATATACAACAGCATGGAGGTCATGCTGCTATGCTAAAAATGATGGACATAAGTACTTTCTTTAACATTTGTGTCAGTGTATTTTCTCTATTTTTTGCTAGAGACTAATATAGCATGAGTTGCGTGGTAGGTGTTCAGCTACGCGGTCGCACTGTTCAAGTGTGAGTAGGGACCTCGTGGGCAAACCCGCGACCTCGTTGAAATTGCAAGCAACTGACTTCTGAAAAGGCAAGCTTAAAAGATGAGGTCAATCGCTTGCAAGGCTTTGAGATGGCTAACCAAGCTGCATCAACTGAGAGTCGAGTTGACAGGTTGGCCAACCAAGTGAACGAGCTGAAAGAGGAACTGGAGAAGGCTCAAGTTAGAGAAGGGTCAAGCTGAGAGGGATAGTGGGATTTAAGCTGCAAAGGATGAGGCCGGTTGTGCTGAAGATTGCCCCAGAAATGTAGAAGTTGATAAGGACAAGACTCTGAGCGAGCTAAACTCCTTTAAGCAACGAGTGGCCATTGCAGACCAAAACCTTGCCCATGTTGAGGAGGGGTTGAAAAAAGCTAGAAGTTCTCATTAGCGCTCCATAAGCATCGCCCGAGCTCAAGGAGCAAAGTGGCTGGTTGGCTCTGAGATGTTTTAAGAAGCCATGACGGTCACCTCAGCCAATACCACGATAGAGATCTATAACGATATCCGTGGCAAGGTACTGCATCACCGGCCTAACTTCCTTATTGGCAAGCTGACCTTCTATGAGGGACAGGAGACAAACAAGTAAGGGAAGAGTCTTGCCCCTCTTGCTGATACAATAGTGAAGCTGAGGTGGGAACTGAACAAGAAGGGAGTGCCCATGTGGCCTCCTTCTGCGGTGGAAGAAAGAGAGGACATGGAGGGTTTGCCAAGCTTCGATGCTTGGGTGGCAACGCCACTTGAAGAGAAGGCTGAACCATCAAGTACCCCACTAACCTCTCAGCCTACCACTGCTCCAGCTCATTCTTCTTTAACACAACCATCTCTTGCTCAGGCTTCCCTTAATCATGCTGATGCGTCTACTCCAATAAATTTGACAAACGATTAGGATTTTATGTTTTGCTTCCTTCTGAATTTTTTGTGATGGTACTTTGGTATTTTGGACAATTTTCATATCTTTTCTTGTACTACAAACGATGATTTGTAAGAAATATAATTAGAGAGATATTTTTTTGAAATGTATCGTGTTTCATTTGCATTTCAATCACACACTATACATCTTCTCAACACGTTAAATAATAATACAAATGAACTGTAGTACTTCTTAAGATTATGTATGTTCCACGTGAACGGTAGTGGCCGACCTTGAGAATTTGCTAATAAATAAAACCCAGGTCATTTAATTTGAATACCCATGTAAGGACCTTCCCAATTAGGAGCGAGCTTGCCCATGTGTGAATATGCATTGGTGGGTCCAGCCTTGCATAAAACTATGTCACCGACCTGAAACTGATGAGCACGTACTTGTTTATTATAAAACCTAGCAACAAAACTTTGATATGCCATGTTTTTCATCCTAGATATTTCCCTAACCTCCTCCACAAGGTTTAGGTTTTCTCTTAGGAGATGTTCGTTATCAAAATTATTATGCTGAGCAGGCTTGTTAGGTGATAAGCCTACTTCCATAAAGAGAACAACAATGGGGTTTCTCCATAGTACCTTATTGAGCTCGTTAACCCAATTGGAGTGTGTGACTAAGATGCATGTCTTAAGTCCATGCAAAACAACTTTATTAGTTGATTCTGCTTGTCCATTTGACCATGGAGTATAAACGGATGTGAGTGACAGTTA
The DNA here is from genome assembly GCA_020521535.1 of Rubroshorea leprosula. Classification (NCBI taxonomy): domain Eukaryota; kingdom Viridiplantae; phylum Streptophyta; class Magnoliopsida; order Malvales; family Dipterocarpaceae; genus Rubroshorea; species Rubroshorea leprosula. The sequence continues at coordinate 620,688 of BPVZ01000050.1, read as the reverse complement.
GATACCATAATCATCATAGAAAGACCTAAGTGTCGTAGCTCGAAACTGAGAACCGTTATCAATGATGATTCGTTTTGGAATACCAAACTTGCACATAAACAACTTGGCTGAGCCACACAATATGTGCGGACGCAATGAATATGATTTAACCAACTGAAGCATACATGTATAATATGGAATTGAACAAAAACTCTTCTATCTCCTTTCGGTTGTTGTGGATAATGGCTTAGCTTCTATCCACTTAGTAAAGTAATCCACAGCAACAATCAGATGCATGCAACCTCCTTTGCCTTTAACAAAGGGGTCGAGTAGATCAACTCCCCATTGAGCGAAAGACTAGGGTAAGGTAAGAGAAGATAACATTTCCCCTATTTTCACAGAGATATTCTCATTTAGCTTAAAGATAAATGGGAAGTTTGTGTGAATTTTAGAACGAGCTCAGATACCTAGCAGGTGAATATCGTCTGCGTTAAATTGGCAGGTCGAACACTTTTTAATATAGCTTTGTGCATCATCGACCATAGTGGGCCAGTAATACCCATGCCTTAGGATTTTCCAAGCTAATGTTTTACTACCTATGTGTATGCCACACATTCCTTCATGAACTTCCCTTACAGCATATTCAACTTAATAAGGAATAAAGCAACATAATAGGGGCATTGACGCTGCTTGTTTATATAACTGATCATCGATTAAGGTGAAATGGGCCGCCCTGCACTTGATTAATTTAGCATCAGATGGGTCTTCAAGCAATTCATCACTTCGTAAATAATTAATTAGAGGTGTGGTCGAGCTTAGTGATGAGGGATTTGTGCTCAACATCTGGCATTCAGCTGTAGGGTTAGCATAGCTTGGAGCATCAAGAATCGCAATAAATGTTGTTCTTTGAGGATTGATATCTTGTGACGAAGTTAACTTTGATAGTTCATCAGCCTGCTTGTTGTCTCCTCTCGATATCTTATCAATTTGAAAGGAAACAAAGCCCAATTTCAGCTTGTTGACCACAGAGGCTTAACGACCAAGCTAAGGGTCTTTGATATGACAGCTTCCATTCACTTGGTTTACTATAAGCTGTGGATCATTGAAGACTCTTACATTCTGCGCTTTCAGCTTGGAGGCCAATTTCATATCGTAAATGAGTGCTTCGTATTCAATAGCAGTATTAGTCATCTGAAATTTGAATCTTAATGCATGCTTGGATTTAAAACCATTTGGGCCCATTAACACTGCCCCCGCCCTTAAGCCTTCGACATTTGTAGCTCCATCTACATACAACACCTATACAGGGCACAAAGGCGTGGTTTCTTCATAGATGCCCCTTTATAGCTGCCAAAGCTTGACCCTTTATAGCTGTACATGGCTTAAATCTCAAATCATATTCGCTCAACTCGATTGCCCTTCCAATTAGTTGACCAGAGAGTTCAGGTTTTGGTAATATCTTCCTTAGTGGTAGGTCGGTGAAAACAATAACCTAATGAGATTGAAAGTAAGCCTTTAGCTTTCGAGCGCTACAAACAAGGGTGAAAGCAGCTTTTTCAGCAATTGGATAGTTCTTTTCTGCACCCTGTAGGACTTTACTTGTATAACAGATGAGTTTCTAGTATTTATCTTGTTCCCTCAATAAAACTAAGCTGATGACTTCATCTGTAACTCTCAGGTATAGATATAACTTCTCTCCCTCAATAGGTTTTGAGAGTAAGAGTGGCAATGCCAGGTATTGTTTAAGCTCGTCAAAAGCCTACTGGCATTTGTCAGTCCACTGAAAGTTTTTAGGCTCCCTTAAGGCTTTGAAAAATGGAAGACATTTTTTAGCCGACTTTGTGATAAACCTGTGCAAAGCAACGAGACGGCCCATCAGACGCTGCACCTCTTTTATTGTCTTAGGAGGTTCCATCTGTTGCACAGCCTGAACCTTGTTTGGATTCACCTCAATTCCTTTCTTGGATACCATGTATCTCAAGAATTTTCCTGATTCTACAACAAATGTACATTTTAGGGGATTCAACTTCATTTGTGCTAGGCGTAAGTTTTGAAATGTCTTATTAAGGTTGTCAATATGATCTTCAGCTCACACACTGGTGACAATCATATTATCAACATAACTTCAATGTTCCTATCGATCTAAAGCTTAAATACGACCTAAACTAACTTTGATATGTTGCAACAACATTTTTCAAGCCAAACAGCATCATGACGTAACAATAGATGGCATCCCCCGTATAAAATGTCATTTTCTCTTGATCGTCCAACCATAGCTGAACTTGGTGATATCTTGAGTTGGCATCCAAAAAGCTCTTGCGTTCATGACCAGCTGCTCGCTCTACCAGCTTTTCAACATTGGGCAAAGGGTGTGGGTATTTGGGACATGCCTCATTTAGGTTTATAAATCAATGCACATCCTCCACCTGTCATTGGGCTTCTTAACGAGCACAGGATTGGACACCCATTGTGAATATTCAACCTGTCTTATGAAACCTACCTATAATAATTTTTGTATTTCTTCATCTATAGCAACCTGTTTCTTAAGGCCAAAAAGTCATCGCTTCTAAACCACTGGCTTCATTGTAGGATCTGTGCTGAGCTTGTGGACTGCAATCTCTGCTGGAATTCTAGGCATTTCATCTGTTCCCCATGCAAAAACATCCTAGTTGGACTTTAAAAATTCTAAAGGCTTGGCCTTTTCCTCCTGTGTGAGCTTAGTTTCGATTTTTACTGTCTTTTCTAGTTCATTAGGGTTTAAAGGGACTATCTCCACTGGTTCTACTCACTCAGCTTTCTACTCTATGTTGTCAGGTTGGTGATCTATGTTAGATATGCTCATTATCTATAAACCTACTTGGCTCGACCTGGGAACTTGAAAAGAAGAAGCCTTTGGTAGCTCAACAAGCTCAACTTTCTTAAATGTATCTTCATAACACGCTCTAGCCATTTTCTGGTTTCCCTTGAGCACTCCTATCCCCTGAGGAGTTGGGAACTTCATATAGATATGTGGTTGGGAAATGATAGCCTTTAATTCGCAAAGAGTGGCTATCCCTATTTTGGCATTAAAAGCTTATTCCATCTTCACTACCAAGAAGCTAACTGAGGCCATTCTAAAGCATGCTTCTATACGCACGTATATAGGGAGAGTGATTATCTCTTCAACAGGGATGGGCTAGTTATCAAATCCATATATTGGCCCTTCATACTTTTTTAAGGAAGCTGGGTTTAACTGCATCTTTTGGAAGCAGCTCCAATATAGGATGTCTGGAGAGCTACGCATGTCAACAAAGACCTTATTGACGTTGTAATTGCCTATGTGAACCATTGCTATGAAGGGATCAACATGGGGCATCATAACATTAGGTTGTCCCTCTGGTCATTTGTAATAAGTGGGACTAAATGTAATGGGTGCGTTCTCTAATTTTGCCTCATCAAATGGCCATTTTAGAGGCCTGTTCTTGTTTAATGTCATCACCTGGCGAGTATAGGCTTTACGCCTTGAGGCTCTCTAGCCTCCAGAGTGCATGCCACCAAAAATCATATTAATTATGCCAGAGGGCAGAGGTATCTCGGTATAACCTATCCTTCTATTGTCTTTTTGGTTCTGGGCTGAAGTCTTCTGCCCTTGTCCTTTTCTATTGTATTGGCATCCTTTATATACTCTACCAAGTTCAGAGGAGTATTGATTCCCTTGGTATGGGTTTTGACTATTATCGAGTTGGTACCCGTGCCCTTGAGGTCTGTTGTAATCTTGTACGAAGTAGGTTTGACTAGGCTGTTGGGTATAGCGTTTTTAGATATACCCTTCCAGCTTTCCGTTGTGAGCTAAGAATTCCAACTCATTTTTCAAACTTTGACAATCATCTGTATTGTGGCCATACCCATGATTATAGTCACAATTTTGCTTCTGTCTGCTCATGGGAAATCATGTAATGAAGGAGGTAGTCTTTTGACCCAATGTTGGATCTGTGCCAAGATTTGAGACCTTGACGAGCTCAGAGGAATGTAGTTAGCATATTTTGGGAATGAAGGTGGCTTTCCTCTATACTCGATGATTTTCTACTTTTTCTTTTCTTCTCTTCCTTCTGGTTGTTTGTGTTCTTTACTTTGCTTATCGTTAGCTCGTCGCTTGGACAACTAAAAGTCTTCTAATAGAATGAAGCTCGCCGATCTATCATTCACCTCATTTCATGACTTTGGCAGATTTTCCAATAGGCCGTCTAAAAACCGACCAGGCTTGAGGTTGTGCAACAAGGCAAACAAGCAGATGGTATCAGGGACATTATCAATGTCTAAGGTGGCCTTGTTGAACCACTGCATATAGTCCCTCAAAGACTCTTTTTCCCTCTGATGAACCTGCAACAGCTCGATAGCAGTTTGCTTTATCTCCCCCTGACTCGCAAATTTGTTAGAGAACAAAGTAGGGAGCTGGGAGTAGGAAGCTATGGAGTGTTTGGGAAGCTTGTGGTACCATCTTCTAGCAGTGGACTTCAATGTTGCAAGGAACACTTTGCACATCCTCGCATCAGTAGCATTCTAAATTTTCATGATGGCTTTATAAGTGTGCTGGGTCACCAAAACCATCATATGTTTCTAAGTGAGGAATCTTGAATCCCTCTTGATATGATTCTGCTGTAATGGATAGGTTGAGAGGGGCACTATCTAAATCCAAGGCTTGCTGACGCGACCTTGGACTTTTCAACTCGTCAATAGACATCTGTATATCTTTAAGTTGCTTTTCGAGTTGTGCATTTTTCTTCATTAACTCTTGACTGTGCTTTGACAAGCTAGACTCTGGATTTAATTTTCCACTTCCCCTTGGCTTGGTTGGAAACACTACATTGCTCAAGGTGAGGGAGTTGCAGGTTGCAACTACTGCTGTCGGCTATTCACCCCTATTTAGCAAAGGAATTAGGAGGTCATCAAGGACCAGATGGGAGAGGATTCTTCCCATAGCCATTTCTAGAACTTTAGTTTTTTCTTCTAGCTTGGTCGTCCAAGTAGATTTCATGGGTCTCTCAGGTCGTGAATTGTTTTGTTTGGGATGCCTTTGACTTGTTTCTGCTAGAATGTGAAACTATTTTTCAAGTTAGGTTGCATACCTAGTAGGTGTTCATTCATCATTTGAACTATTCGACTGTTCTTGTTCTGCTCCTCCAACAAAAAAGTTCCTCGGCATTAGTCGAAAGTCATTTAGGTCACTCTCCAAAAGCTGAGTATTATCTTGTTCGTCCCTACCATCTCTTAGAGGGCGATTCCCAATAAAGGTATGTACCATCTTTAACTTTAGCTAGTTAAGCTACACCACTTTTTGTTCAGTTCCCACAGACGATGCCAAATGTTTAGGTAACTTCACAAACCTACACTGTAAAAATCTTTAGCTGCTTCAACACCTGAAAATCCTGAGGATGTTTCCTCGAGGAGAACACTCCAACGTTCAAGTCAGCAATACTCAATATTCTAGAGAGAGAAGCTCTCAAGAGTAATTGCGAAGAAAGAAGCGTAGTGGAGTTAATATCTTGAATGGAGGTAGGTGGGGGTATTTATAGCCCTCTGGTGTTGACATCAATCCATACATATAGTCATCTGATTGATCCATGTATAAGCACCCACATAAGTGTGTTTGGACTGTGTCTGGACTGCTGTATGGATGTATCTTCATTTTGGGGCCCATGTATGAATGATTGGGCTTATTATACATGGTCCAGGCTGAGTGTTGGGCATATTCCCAACAATTTCCTTATCAATTAAAAAAAAAAACCTAAAATGAAGGGACCTATGACCTAAGTAACCTAGTAATAGTCTTTTTTAGTGAAAATAAGAGATCATGTGTTCAAGATGTAGGCATATTTGTAAGGTAGGTAAATGATGGTAAAAGTTGGCATTATACAACTGTTAATACTAAAAAATAGAAGAGATAGTGTGGAACTAAGTACTTAATTGATCAAGAATGGAGAGAGTTTATAGTGGAAAGAGAAAGAAGAAAATAATCCCCTTCTTAGGTCTAGCATTGGGGTATTTATAGAATATTACATAGAATGACCCTTGGATTACAATTCTGCTTGGGTTGGTGTTGGGTATTATAGTTCTAATAGGATTTAATCAATCTAATCTTGATAGAACTCTTCTATAATGCTTTCATGTGTTTTAATCCTTATAGCACTCAATTTAAGATATAATAGCAACCAAAAAAAAGGGGTAAAAAATGGAGGGACTAGTTTTATAAACTTTGGTTTCTAATTTTAAGAAGGCAACATGTCGTATCTTGCGTGGCTTAGTTGTTAATCTATATCTATATATATATAATGCTACCCTATGCATTAAATAGGGTATGCATATATATATATATTTAATATAAAATAATATTATAATAATATTTATTTA
>BPVZ01000050.1:563078-573122 GCA_020521535.1 Rubroshorea leprosula | reverse complement strand
AAAAAAAAATGCTATTTAGTTATAAGATTATCCTACATTTGTAGAGTTTTTTATTCTTATTTTCTTGACAAAATGACAATTGAAATTTAATTAATCTAATTGATTTTCATTGTAAGTAATTAAATTTTAATGTATGAAAACTAAAATTACAATAACTAAATCTTAATGAAATATTTAAAAAAATTCAAAAATATTAATAATTTAATGACATGAGAGCCATGTCCGACTTCAATATCTCTGTGAATCCATTCTAACTAGAGAACCGTTAATTTTAACGGAATACTGAAATGAGAATTAAACAGTGGCTTATTTGCCACCGCTCATGAGTTTAAGGGGTCAAGTGCTACTCATTTCAGTTGAGGGGCTTTTTTGCCACCTCTTGATATGTTTAGGAGGTAATTTGCATGATTCGCCAAGTTTAAAACACGGTTTAGTGTGACTTTAAGGCTTTTAAGACGTGACAATAACCAATGCCCCAACTCCAGTACTTTCCATAGGGCTCGCGGCAAGCCCTAGTTCTGGTACATGGCGTAACTAGCTGGCTTTCCTACACACTGCACTGCATGGTCTTCTAGGGGCAGAGCTGGACTGGAGCAAAATCAAAATCCGAGGTGGGTACTGAAAGATAACCCTTCCCTAACAATTCACTAGTATCAGTGTCCTTTGATTTTCTCTTTCCTTACTCTTTTCAACGTTTGGAAAAATGGGAAAGCTGGACAAAAGATTAGATCATAGATACGTGTTCAAAAGCACCTGAATGTCCGCCAGTTTATTTCATGCGCCTTTAAACTAACTCCCGCCGTCTTTGCCAGGGTACCCAACAAACCCACCTCCTAGGGTTCAATCCGGATCAAGTTTTTCTAACTTGTATCCAAATTCAAAAAAAAAATGTTTGTTCTATGGGTATATATTTTATTTTTTTTTTAAATATCATGATATTTCTGAACCAGGTTTTACTTATCTCGAATATAATATTTTTTCAATCAGTATAGGTACAGTATATATATGTTTCTGTCTGTTTAGAAGTAAGGCATACGTATTTTGAGTTTTGTCCACAAGGAGTGCTACTATCAAGTCCAAGTGTAAGTCTTACATTCAAGAACCCACAAAGACCCTCTTTTGGGACCCTCACTTTGTGTCTTTATCTACACCTTTTTGTCCTTGTTTCTTTCTAGTCCGTTTCTCCTTTCTCCCTCCTTTATATTGATGTCGTCGTCTTCTTCCGCCTCCTCCTCTGCCGCTTCTTCTTCAGCACATGGCGGTAACGGCAGTGGCAATGCCGGTACTAGCAGAGGTGTCTCCGGTTCCAGAAGAGGTAGAGGAGATTTTGAAGGCCCGTCTTCGTCTCGTCATCGACGTGAGAATAACGAGGTCTGGCCTGAACCTGTCGTCGAGGCGCTCGCTGCCCATGTCGCCATTGATGCTTTCCATTCTTTGGGCCGTCTTGCCGCCGCCGTTGCCCTTGCCAATGTCTTTCAGGTACCTTCTTCTTCCTCTTCATATTGCATAATCTTTCTTATTCCATACTTAGATTGAATTGCAGAATTTTTTTCACTGAGATATATAAATTTTGCTGTTTCATTTCAATCTATTGACATTGGGTCAAGTAGTAGTACTTAAGCAATGGTTCTGAAATTGGACAAAATGTTGGTTTGGTCAAGGTAGTGTAATTTTTTTATAGATTCTGAAATTTAGGCATTGATTTTGGGATTTTGGAATTTTGTTATCTCATCATCTTGTCTTGGAGATATATAATGGGAGGCATCCAAGGGGAGAATACTGCCTTTGGAAGGAAGACGAAAACAGAGTAAGAAGTGGGATTGTGTAGTTTGGTCTTTGAAATTTGAAATATAGGTTAGTTAAGTACTTCCTTTTTACAACTTTAGAAATGGCTATTTTTGGTTCTCTTTCCACAGCTAGAGAAAAAAGGCTTCTTTTTTCCCTTTCATAGCATGAGACTTTTTTAAGCTCTAAAAATCCTTGCTTTTTTGACTGACCATTCTTAATTACTTCTCTGTGGACGTGAGAAGGGAAAACAAAAACCCATTGGGATTCTTTTTCCTCTTTTTTGTTTTTGTTTTTTTTCTTAATAATGATAATGAAACCATAAATTCAGACAGAGACCTTTGCAAGCCTTATTACTTTAATAGTATTATAAGTTAACTGTGTTGGGAACCATGTATCATTTTTGCGCGATATGATGGAACTTTCTTACTTATATATAGCAACCTGCACTTTCGTCCTTCTGTTCTGTTCTGCTCTGATCTGTGTGCATTATATATATATATATATATTAATATATACCATAGAGATTAGGTCTCTCTCTAGGCTGGGTACTCCCCCAACTTGTAGCATGCTCGAATGCTTTGTATAATAATAATGTTTCTCATTTCTCAACATTCTTTATTTTTCCTTTTTTGACTAAATAACATTTTTTATATAATAAAGTATATATCTCAAAAATCAAAATATCTATTTAACCCTAATTCAATTAAATTATCAGGTTTCATAAGAAAAAAAATCGTTTATCAGAGAAATTTCATTTCTTCTGTAAATCCGAAAAGGATTTAGTTGAGTTATTTAAAACTTCTCTTTTTGGTTATCAGCAAGTTATTTATAACTATAATTTCGTAATCTGATTATCAGTTTTAGGTTCCAGTTTCTACAATAATTATGAATACCAATGGAAGAATTGAAATCTTATAAAAGATTTAAGTTACACAATCATAGTAAAATAACCAATCCATTAGAGAGTGCAAATTCTAATGATGGGTACATACGCCTACTTTGCCATCACAAGGAAAGATGGGTCTTAATATAAAAATTAAAATTGAAAAGCATCTATTTGCTATCACTTGATTGTTGTATTAAAGTGAGATGTCAGTCAAAGGGGCAGCATGTGCAAATTCCAAAAAGCGCATGGAGCCCAATGCTGGTTTTGTAACCTTGATGTCTCCTTGTCATCTCTTAGATAATCCCCGTTCCCTTAGTAATTGTTTGTGACTTCTCTTTTGTTTTTTTCTCCATGACTCTTGTAATAGAATCTCAGTTTCATTTCTTTTTTCTCTTCCTCCCTTTCCCTACAATTACTTTTCCACTTAATTCCCTTGTCAGAACCCCTACAACATTTTTTCCAGACAGACATAGATTCCTACAGCCTATACTTCATATTCATTTTTCTGGTAATATAAATATTGGTAGGAGTGGGTATATGTAAGGTATTAATAAGATTTGTGAGAGTTGGGTTTGGGGCATGGGAATAGGAGTCAAAGAGATTAGAGGGAGGTAACTTGGGGGAACGGAAATGAAATGAAAAGAAAGAAAAGGATGTCCACAGATTCTCTGCTTTTAACAAGACATGGCAAAGGCCAATTCTTTCTTGGAAATGAAAGAGAGAGAGACAATATTTCTGTTACAAAAAATTAAATAAATATAACAGAAACAGTATGTATAGCAAATGCACAATAGATATCCTATGTAGGATTTTTGTTTCCTGTCTTCTTTTCTTTGTCCCACATTCTGTTCGAACACTAAACCTGGTGGGATATGCTCCTTTTACAGTTAAGAGGAAGGACCACAACTTATTGTTTCTTGCATAATTGTGGGCGTATCACTAGAGGCAGTCATATTCATTTTTAAATTTCGTTTTTTTGGGATTGAACAGAAACTGAAACTATAAGAACATTCCTATGGGACATCATGGACCACAGCTCATTACAATGAGAATAATATCTGTTATATATTTTTTTCCCTTTGTAGCCGTTTTCTTTTCTGTCCCCTTTTTTTTTTTACTGCATTATCAAAAATAGATACGTATGCTATATATACAGATTTATTTTCGCACAAATATTGTACTTGCAGTACTTTATACTGGAACATATAAAATAGAATAGTAATAATAATAATATAATAATAATAGTAGTAATAGTAGGAGGATAGAGAGAGGGGCCGGGGGGATGTGCTGCTGCTGTCGTAGTCTCTCCCTGATAGTAGGATGCGTGATGAGTTTCTCATCTGTACTACTACAAGTCTAACCTATGCTATCCAACAAGACAACTCAATTTCTTTCATTGGAAAAATATACAATCTGCACACGTCTCTTTCATTATCACCCCCCTGACTAATATAATCTGTACACTTCTTTTTTATTATATCAGGCAGCCCTGACTATTTCTGACATTCTGACTTCCTGAACCCAAAACTCTTTTTTCTCACTCTCTCTTCTCTCCCCTCCTGTCCATCCCTCTTTTGTTTTTTTTTGGATAAAACCGTCCATCCCTGTTTACACATTTATAATCTTAACCTTGGAAACCGTATATTGTTTGTCTTGACACTACCTTTTTTGGCCTGATTAATAAATTTCTAAGAGCAGTGCTATTGGCACTCGCTTTCTGCACTCTCCCGCCAACACTTTCCCTTTCATTGGGCCACGTGAGCTTCTTTAAAAAGCCTTCAGCGCAATCTCTCCGGAAACTAAAATAACGTGGCCCAACAAAAGAGAAAGTGTTGGCAGGAGAGTGCAGAAAGCGGGTGCCCCTAGCATTGCTCAATTTCTAATCAATTACCCAAATCGACAAACAAGTACTTTTTTTATACGTAAATAATTTTCAGTAAATTAATATTAAGTGTACCCTAGTTAACGAATATGCTTACATGAAGCACCTGCAGCAGCTGTTGGAATGACAACGTCTTAGACCATAAATATCATTATGGTTTATAGTTAAATTTTTTGTGATATAATTTTTTTTCCTCCGATTTCTCAATGTTCATGAAAAAGAATATACTTGCCTTAATATCATAAGATATGTTTTTATTTCATGTAATAAATAAAGTTATGAAGTTTAACATACACTAAATAAAAAAAAAGAAGAAGAAGAAAAGACGAGTGTTGGCGTTAATGTGAATGTGAACTCTATTCAGAGTTGCCCAACAAATTTTGACTGCAGTAGTACTAGACATTGAAAACCCTAATTTTCAAAATGCGTCCGAATTGAAATCTATCCATCAATTGATTGTTTGAATTATTCCCATTAATTTGAGTTCATACATGCGTTTTTAGTTGAAATTTTTTTGTATTGTTTTCCCCAATAGTCATAACTCTTACGCGGTTGGTCATTGCATGCAGGTATGCTCCACGTGGCGGGCAGTTTCGCGGTCCGATCTTTTGTGGAACCGTCTGACTCGGATTATATGGGGTCGGTCCCAACTAACTCGTGCCACGTGGCGTGATGAGTACATCTTCCGTCATCGAACAGCCCTGAATTTTCGTAACGGGAGATCGTTGCATTCTACTCTCCACTTTGACCCTTCTGACGTGGACTCACCAGTCGGCCTCTTCTGCCGCTGCCTCACCTTGTCGGATCTCTATCTCGCCTGCGGATTTGCAGACGGCACCGTCCGCCTCTTCGACCTTCACACCCGCCTCCACGTCAGCACATTCAGGCCTCCACCCAAAGACCACTTTGGCCAATTCTCTCGCGCTGTATCTGGCATTATCATCTCAGACGCGAGACTTATTTTTGCCACCATGGATGGGGACGTCCACGTGGCAATAATCAACGGCGACATGCACACGTTACCGGGTCAGGTGTTGGACGACGGTGCATTAGTGGAGTTTACCGGGTGCTCCCGTTGGTGGGTCGGACTTTACGCCGGGGTTCCGGGTCAGGCTTTCCACATATGGGACAGTAACACCGAAGAGCTCGTCTTCGTCGGCGGTACATTAACAGACACAGAAGCGGTGAGGGGCTGGCACATGTTAGCAGAACCCATTAATCCAATAGGGCGAATCAGGGTAACGAGTCAGGAGTCGGCGGTGGCGTGCACGAGTCGCAGAGAAATAGTCTTCGACCTGAGAAACCAAGTCCCATTACGCGAGGAAGAGCACCGGAGGGGGCTGATCGAGACCTCATTGGACGTAAACAGCGAGGCGTACGTGGTGGCGGAAAGTCGCAGCGGCATCGCTACGGTGCGGCGGGTAGACACGCTTGAGGAAATATGCAGGTTTGGCCTAAGGCAGAGGAACGTGATCGTGATGGGGAGCATGAACCAAGGGTACTCGCTAATGTGCGCGGGGGGTGTGATACGAGTTTGGGAGGTGGAAGGCGGGCAGTACCTCTACAGCTTTCAGGAGCAAATCGGCGATGTCAACGCAATGGTGGCAGACGATAGACACGTGGCGGCCGCAGGAATGGACACGACGATACACCTATGGGATTTTGGGGCAGAGGACTAGGGGGAGCAGGGTAGGGCGTAGGGGCGGGAAATTGCTGAGGGAGGAGGAGGTTAATGGTGACAGTAGGTTGACAGTAAGGTGATGTTAGCATAATTTGCGGTCAGGAAAATGTACTTTTTTATGTGGATGGGCGTATGATACGCTGTTTTGGGGACTTTTTAGGATGAAAGTGTGTTGACTTGACTGACTTTTCCATTGGAGACTGTAACGAAGGGGTTTTTTTTTTTGAGAGAGATAGTATTGTGTCCTCTCTCTCTAGGTTCATCTTCTCCATATTTTCTTCCTTTCGGGGGAAAGAGGCAAGAAAAACTTTCGTGGTGGGGAATTTGTATGGGGGTTTATAATTGGACATTCGTAGGATTACTTCCACATATCTTTGTTCCTCCAAGAAAAATGTATTCTTTCTTTTGCAATTTTTGTAAAAGAATGCATGCTCTTTTACTAAAAATGGAAAAAATGCGTTATATTCTAATCTGGTTTCGATGGAGTGTACATTTTGTTTTTGAGCAGCGTTTTTCTAAGGGCGTGATTACAGCTGCACATTAATTATATATATTTTTAATACTATCTTAAAAATTTTTAAAAATTTTTAAGTTAATTGTATAATAAAACTATAATCCTAATTATGAAATTATTAAAATATATTTTATAAAATTCTTTTTTATATTTATTTATTAAGATTAATTTAATAATTTTAGTATTAAAATTATTCTTTTAATGTATAATCTAGATTAAATTACGTAAAACTCTTAAAATTATAAATTTTATTTAATTTATCTGTTAGAAATAGTTATTACTTAACAAATAATAAAAAATTTATATTTATTTTTTTTAATATATTACAATTTAAATTGTAGATTGATATATTTAAATACAAGAATCAATTATTTAAGAAAATATTTAAAATTTGAGTGGTGATAACATTTTTTTTTTGTAGCATAAGCACTCCCCATTTCTAATGTCAAAAATTTTTGTGAGAGGTTTTCGTATTTGTTCTAAACTTCAAGATGCTTTTTGCGCACTTCATTTATAATAAATTTGGTTAAGTTGTGTTATCAATTATAAATTTTTTTATTGATAATTAATTAAAGAAATAATGTTTATTGGCTTTATTTCTAAAAAATTAAAAGAAAAACTACTTCAAAATTTTATCATTTAAATAAATTCTCATTGAAAATTAGTAAAATACCATATTTTTAAAACATAATTTAGACTACTTTTAGTCTTGTCTTGTAGTATATATTTTATTAAAATAATATAATTTTATAATAATCTTTTTATTAATTTTTAGGAGAATTAAATTTAAAAAAATGTTTTATAATTCGAAACAGTTCGGATGATAGAAAAATTATAGATTTTATTAAATTATTTCTCTTTATAATACTTATTTGAAATCTAAAAATTATATAAAAAAAAAAGGGGGTTTGAAGGGTAGAAATAAAAGAATATTTAAGCTTATAGAGTTAATATTTTTAATTTGGAAAAATAAAGAAAAATTTTAGCTAAAAAATCTAAAAATTTAATAATTCTCTCCATCTGTGGGACGATTGTTTGTAGATTTGAGACTGTTGATAGTTTTGAACACTTACAGTGATATTTTTTTGTAGCTCTACGCATATCTATTTCTGTATTCAATAATTAAACTATACAATTACGAGTTTATATACATGTAAAATACCAAACCTAGCTAAATTAGGGCCTAAATTAATGGTCATAGAAATATTCAAGAAATAAACAACAATTTGAAACTTAAACAAAGTTTAGTTCCTTGATCTCTGAAGTATATTTGTTATTACTCCCCCTCAAGCTAAAGCATGAAGAGCACAAATGCCCAGGTTGCCATAAAGAAAGAGAAAACTGTCTTTATTCAATGCCTTGGTTAAAATATCAACAGGTTAACTGGAAGAAGAAATCCACAATGGATATAGAACAGTTGCCAAGAATTTTTCACAGACAATATGGTAGTCAATTTCAAGATGCTTCGTCCACTCATGAAACACAAGATTTGCTACTATATGATGAGCAACTTGATTATCACAATAGAGCGGCATAGGGTGAAGGAGACTAATGTCAAAAGTGGAGAGTAAGGCATGCAACCAAACGACCTTCCTAATGGTTGTGGCCGTAGCTTGGTTCTCTACTTCTATTGATGAATAAGACATAGTACCTTGCTTTTTGCTCTTCCACAAAATTGGACTATCGCTAAGAAGAATGAAATAACTTATAGTAGAATGCAGAGTTGTTACACAACTGGTCCGATTAGAATCTCAAAATGCTCATAATTGAAGAGAGCTTTGAGAAGAAAGAAGAATGCCTTACCCAAGAGTTTTCTTCAAGTAACAAAGCAAGTGATGAGTAGCATCAAGATGCGGTTTCTGAGGAGATTTCATAAACTGACTTAATATATTGAATGTTCGGTCATGTAATGGTGAGATATATGAGTTTGCCAACTAATCTCTGCTACATTGAAGGTTCTTCCAGTAAGGAACTATCAGAGGGGGGTAAGTTTCATGTTCTGTTCCATGGGAGTTTCAGCAATTAGAGTTCCCAGAAAACCAACATCATTGAGAAGATCAAGAGTGTTTTTACATTGACATAGATACATACCTTGGGAAGAACAAGCAACTTCAATTCTGAGTATTTGAGATGACCATTCCTTGAGCTTAAACCTACTTAATAAGAATTGCTTTACCTGAGTGACCCAAAGAGGATTGTTCCCATCAAATTCTATGGAGAGTGTATTCTTGTTGCTGCATATCTTATTGATCGCACTCCATCCAAGGTACTTCATAGAAAAACTCCTTTTGAAATGTTATTCCGCAAAAGTTCCTCCTTATTGTCATTTGAGTGTGTTTGGATGTCTTTGTTTTGCACAAAACACCCACATTAAACAGAAGTTCGATACTCATGCTCATCTTGTATTTTCATTGGGTATGCTTTTGGTCAAAAAGATTATAAACTTTTTTATCTTTCCACTCAACGCGTCTATGTGAGTAGAGATGTTACCTTCAATGAAAGCCTGTTTCCATCCATTTTTGTGACTAAGGATGACAGGTCTGCCTATCCCAATCTATGATCCAAATCTCATTGATTCTACTTTCTCCCCAAATAAAACATAGGAATCAACAACTTCCTCATCCATCACTCCTATTCCGTTATTAAACTTCTTTGTCATTGTCACTGCAAACATATAATAGAGTTAAACTATATTTGCACCGTGGAAAAGAAATTCTGATGTATTGTAAATGTTTGTGACTTATGCTGCATTAAGAAGATCCAATTATTCCTAGAAAACTCATCTAGAATAGTGAGGAAATAATGAGTTCCAGTAAGTGATGGAGTTGAATGTGGTCCCTAAACATATGTGTGAATTAAATCAAAACAATCTTAGTTTAGTTTTTTTTTTTTCGATACTTGGGGAGTTGTTATCTAGAAAATTTAGAATTATAAATCATATATCATGAGAAAATTTGAATAATAAATATACATTATGGTTGTTTATAATCTTGATTCAGTGGAGATATGTAGATTTTACACACCTTATATTACATTTTTAAATTATTTTTAATAGGTATTTTTTTAAAAAAATTTATTAGATATTTATTAATGACTTTTTTTAAAAAAATTTACTGGTTATTTATTTCAAAATTTTGAAGGAAATTTTGTGGATCCAACCATTTTATATATATAGTTAAAATGAGATATGAAGATTGAATTTAAATTAAATCATGAATGTCTCATATTTGTTTTTTAATCATTTTATTTTAAATTATAGTTGAAATTTGTCCAATTAATTAAAAAATAATTAA
>BPVZ01000050.1:551546-562978 GCA_020521535.1 Rubroshorea leprosula | reverse complement strand
AAATTTTTTTTTAAATAGTACCATAATTTGAATCTTGATCATAATTAAGGTATTAAGTGTACTTAACATTTGACTTATAAGACTTGATGTAAAAATAATAGCTATTTTAAAATTTTAAAAAAATGAAAATTGAATTTAATTTAAACCATAAATGCCTCTGTTTTCTTTTGCATCAGCTTATTTTGACTCATAACTAAAATTTATCAAATCAATTCAAAAAACAAGTCAATAATTGTAGACTAATCTTTTTTTTTTTTTTTTCTGTCATTTAGATTGCTTTATATTTGAGTTGATGAAAATAGGGAGGAGAGAAATCTTTCTCCTTTTTTTTTTGAATTAAATAAAAAACTTTTTTCTGCTCTCCTTGACCCAATTATGCTATTAAGTGTTCATAAAAAAAAAAAAAAATTATGTTATTATAACAACGAGGTTTTGAGCCGGGAAATTCATTGTTGGCAAAGGCTGGGTTAGTGTCAGTGAGTCTTCGGGCCATGAAAGTCAATCAGTTTCTTAAAATTGATATTGCCCCACTAAACTCTTAAACTATAATTCACAAAAACCATGTAAAGTTTAATTTCTATATTTATGTTCACAAAAATTACTACAATACTCATTTCAGGTTGTATCTTTATACAACAATAACTCTCTTAGAGTTTCATTAATGATATTTATTTAGCTTAAAAAACTCAGTAGTTCAATTAGCTAAATTAAGACTTCATAAGCTTCCGGGAACATCTAATCTTAATAAAGTTAATTGATAAGTAATCAAAGTCATGCCCATACGTTTAATTTGGGCATTCACATTGTACCAAAAAAGTTTAGGCATTCGACACTAAGCATATGCATGTCTTCATTCCTTGGATGGAGACCCCCTAGACATGCCTTCATTAAATTCAACACTGATGCTTTAGTTATAGGAAATCCTGGTCTTTCAGCTTCTGGTGGAGATTTTAGAGAGGCCACTGGCTGTTGGATGTGCGGCTCTTGCAGGAGGGTGGGTTTTTCAACCTCTCTTGTCGCTAAACTTCGTGGAATCATGGATAGGCTCTAGGTATATATTACTGTTCAAAGAATTTTACTAAACCTTATTGAGGAGACAGATTCTGTGGTCGCTCTTTCTCTAATTATTATGTTATTTTTATCCGTCAACAAAAATGAAAATTTTAGTAAAGGGAGAGGAGTTCTCCAAGCCAAATGAAAATCACTACAACATAAAACTTCTATACAGATACAGAAAACCTTAAATTATGTACGTAGTAAAAAATTATAGAACAACACATAAACTTCTAGTCTAACATGCTCCAACAGTAGCATTTCAATGCAAGTCCTTAAAAAAAAACATGATAATATTTAATTGATCGAATACACTTCTGTGGATTTGTGCACCAGTCCTGATAGCGCGCTGATCGTACAACCTGCAACCTTTCCTTTCATTACTAACTTTGTTGTGCCTTCCTTTAAGCCCATTTATTTCGGATTACAAATGTCTTCCCCCCTCACCCTCTTATTCTTTTTTTATGAATTTTTCAATATTCAAAAATTATATTAGATCTCAATTGATTTAAAATCAAGTCTTATCGAACCTTATAAAAAAAATTTATTAGTAAGATCAAACTCAACACCTTAATTAAAAAGAAATGAATTTTTTTTACTTAAATTAACAAATCATTGATTCTCCGTCTTACTCCTAATTGCCGACTTCAACATATTCAGAGAGAAGCTAATATGGTGGCTGACAGACTAGCGAAGATGGCAGATTGTTGATGCAGAGATTTGAGCAGGTGCTGATCAAGTATGCATACCATGACGCAAATGGTGTGGCCAATCCAGTCACTAAGCATGGAGTTTAAATGGAGAAGACTTTTATCACTTTTGACACTATTTCTTCCTTTTGCTCCTCTTGTTTTTCTCATGATAGAAATGTTTGCACAATATATTGGACCTCTTTTTGTTAGACTTAATTTGGTTCAATGGAATTTCTATTTTCATTAAAAAAAAAAAAACAATTAAGGTCTCTTATATTCTTTTGGTTGATATGTATGGGATTTGTTGATCCCAGGCGTGCTGTAGTTTCTTTTAATGGTATTCACTCTATTTACCAAAAAAAAAAAAGAGACATGAAGCATATAATAATATAATAATATAGAATTCAAAAAAATTATTATTTGTGGATTTGAAATTAAAAGAAAATAAATTTAAAGATGTATTTATATATATAAAAAGAAAGATCTAACTAAATCGACTATAATTATATTATATTTTAATAGTTAAATCAAGCAAATATCAAAAAATATATTAAATTAAAAGATCTATCAATTATTTTTCTAATAATAATAAGGAAAAGTGTTTGTTAGCTAAGTCTTTAAAAAATTAGAAGAAAAAAATCTTAATATTATATCATTTCAATAAATTTTTATTAAAAAATATTAAAATAACTTATTTTTAAATCATAATTTTGTTTTGGTATTTTCTCATAGTACTCTAATAAAACAACTTAGTTTTAAAGTATTTTTTCTTTTAATTTTTTAAAAGCTCATATGATAAACACCAATATAATAATAATAATAATGCTTAAGACAATGTTTAGAGGTTGTTTGGTTGAGGGCAATAGATGAAGGATACGAAAATGGGAGGGTTAATTTAATAAGTCATCTATTAATTTTCTTTTTTTTTTTAGTTTCATTTATTATCTTTGAATTTTTTCAATCTTATTTATTATCTTTCACATTTATTTCAATTTCATATAGTCCGTTATCTTTAACGAATGTTTTTATTATATTAGAAAATATTTAGTCCTCTAACTATATTTTTTTGATTTTTTAGTCCTTAAATTTATATTCATAGTAAAAATAGTTTTTATTATTATGTTGCTAAATGTGTTTTTTAGAAAATTGTTTTACAGAGCAGACTATATATAATTCGTCCTGTAAAATTAGTTAAATACCCTTAATTTTATTTTTATATTATTTTTCAAAGACATTTAAATAATTTTACAAGATAAACTACATACAATTTGTCATATACTGTAAAACAAACTTACTCTTAAAACTTCTCATTCTAAACTTACTAAGTTTTTCTGTTTGAATTGAAATATTTGCTCAAGTTTGTTACAAATTTTAACTAATTTATCTCTATAAAATATTTCTCTATAAAATATTTCTTGAGTCATTATCTTTTATTAAAATTATAGTGTCACTTTTTCAAAACTTAAAGCACTACTTCTTCCGTTAAATCTAACAAAATTTTGTATAGTAGACTCTTTTGAAATATTCTCCAAAATTTATAGACCATTTAGAAAGGGCTTAATTCAAAAAATCATCTACTAACTTTCAGTTTAATTTCATCTTCATCTATTATCTTTGAATTGTTTCAATTCTGTTTATTATCTTTCACATTTATTTCAATTTCATCTAGGCAGTTAAAGTTAACAGAAAATCTTAACGGAAATCTTCTTAAACCTTAGTACTCTAACTATGTTTCTTTTAATCTTTTAGTCCTTAAATTTATATTCACAGTAAAAATAGTTTTTCTTCTTATTTTGCTAAATGTGTTTTTCATAAAATTGTTTTACAAAGCAGACTACATTCAGTCCACCCTGTAAAATTATTTAAATACCCTTAATTCTATTTAATATTATTTTTTATGAACATTTAAATAATTTTATAAGACAGATTGTACACAGTCTATCTTATAAAACAGACTTACTTTTAAAATTTTTTATTTTAAACTTATTGAATTTCTCTGTTTGAATTACAATCTATATCTATAAATTATTTTTTGATTCATCATATTTTATTAGGATTTAAGTGTCACTTTTTTAAAACTCAAAGGACTGCTCTTTCCTCAAATATAGCGGCAATCTAATGTCATTTTTGTACGATAGACTAATTTGAAATATTCTTCAAAGTTTTTAAACTATTTAGAAATGAAACAAACTTTCTAGACTAAAATGAAATTAAACTAACAGTTAGTAGATGATTTTTTGAATTAAGTCATTTAGAAAGAAATTAAACTGATAGTTAATAAATTAAAAATTGAGCTAAGCCGAAAATGGAAGGTATTATTTGGATAGGGTAAAATAAATAAAGAAAATAAAAAGGAATTTAAAATAAAGAAATCTTCTATCATTCCTTATCTCAATTTTTTTAATTTAAATAAAAGAAAATTTTCTCCTCACTTTTATATTCCTCAAATTAAATAATCTCTACGCATCGTTTTAAGGCAACAAGAAGCATGTTGTGTGTCTTAGCAAATACAGTAGTTAACATAATATTGTAACGGAGTTATTATACACTTTTTTTGGGGGTAATAAAAGGTGGCCCTCTCCTCGCATTCATTCTACAGTTTGGTTATAAATCAATTTTAACAGCAAAGTTTATTTTTTGAATAAGTGCTTGTAAACATAGGGGTGGTGTTATTGCCACAGCCACTGATGTTAATACCACAGCTTTTTTTAATTATTTGACTATTATACCCCTCATTTGAATCAACTTGCAGCAGTCACCGCCTTCTCCGCGTGGGTTAATGGTCAATTAATTAAAAAAGCTGTGGTGTTAACCTTTGAAGCTGTGGCAATAACACCAGCCTAAACATACTATATAAAAAGTTGATAAATTTTATAATGAAGTTTTATTAAAATTTTGTTAGATCATTTATTAACTTTTCTAAGTTTAATAAAAAGTTGGCATAGATAATAATTTTTATTTAAAAATTAAAGAGATGAGAAAATTTTGACCGATAAATATTTGTATTAATTTGAAATTTGTAAGTACAATCTCCGAATAATAAAGAAATAAGGAGTAATAATCTAATTTGATCTTCTAGTTCATGTAGTCATGTAAATTTTGTCAAGAACTTAAATAAAACTTGATCTTGACAAGAAAAAAGTTGAGGAAAAAACTAACAATTTAAAGTCTTCTATAAAATTTAAGACGCAATAATAATATGGTACCTGTGTTTCTCTAGCAAAATGTCCCCTCCTCAATGGATCAATGAAAAATACTTGTATTTATAGACGAATGAAGCAAGCATCTTAATTCCAACTATTTTAATTAAGCTACACAATTTTATCACATGTCTCAATTATATTTTTAATATAAATAAAGCACATGTTATCTTCGTTTAATCATATGTCCTATATTTTTTTCATTTTAATAAGACACTTGTTATCATGTAATTTTGCCATATATATCACTTGTAAATTTGATATGGTGTAGGCGATAATATGTAAACTTGATTAAATTTTAACTTAAAACTTGATACAACTTTCATAATTTTTGTTTTTTTTTTTTTTTGTCTACAATTATCATTTTCATCATCTTCATTAATAGACGCCAATGCTTTACCATACTCTAAATCAGGACGGAAATTTTATAGGGAGTGCAACTTGCCTGTCCGCACTCCGCAGGCTTCTTCTTCCTTTCTTTCTTTCCCCTTCTCCTTTTTTTGTTTTTTGTTTTTTTTTTTTCTTTTTAGGTGGCTAGCACTCAGCAGCAAGGTTGTCAAAATCAAGATTTTACCTAAAATCGTTTTCGTTAGGTAAAATCGGAATCGTAAAATAAAATCAGTAAAATCGAGATTTTACTAATTTATAATAAAATAATATAAAATTAAAGGATGAAATTCACAAAAAAAATCAATAAATCTAACATAAACCCAAATATTGAGCCCAATAACCACTTTCACAAATTAACCCAAAAAACCCTAGTTTTCCTTTCTCTTTAAAAGGGGGAGCCACACCAAAAATAAGGCTGCAGATAGCCAAAAAAAAAAAAAAAAAAAGCTGGATTCTTCTCCCATCCAGGACCCCTTTCTCAATTTTTTCCTTCGATCAATAGCTTCCACCTACATCACCGGTCATCACCTGATTCTTCTCCCATCCAGAACCCCCTTTCTCCATTTTCTCCGATCGTGGGATCCCTCCTTCAGATATGGATCTGCCTTTCTCCAAAATTTCCGCCTTGGGTGTTTTTGTTTCATATTCTGCAATTTCTTGATGTTTGGTGCTTAAACTTGTATGAATTTGCTAAAAGTGAATGATATTCAGTGATTCGTTGCTTGCTACTCAGTGTTTACTACTACAGCCACCGGTCCGTAGCTTGCCCCAAATTGCTTTCTTAAGAATATGTTCCTATACCAGTCTCTAGTTTCTTTACATCTATGTTGATACAGATGGTTTCTGCCTTGTGTTTCTTCTAGTTTCATATGCAATTTCTTGATTCATCACACCCTAGACTAGAGACCAAATTTGTGTTTGGATTTCTGGAAGCCTCTTCTTCTTTAATTTCCATGAAAGTAAAATCGAGATTTCAACCGATTTTACCATAAAATTGCGATTTTACGATTTTTCCTTCCGATTTCATGAGATTCCAATTTTAACATATATTTTACTTGAAATCCATACCTAAAATCGTAAAATCTTACGATCTTACGATTTAAAACTCGATTTTGACAACCATGCTCAGCAGGCTTCTTCTTAATGTTAGTGAGCCTCTCGAGTGTCAGCAATAATAACCTCTTTGTTTTTTTTTTTTGAAAAAAAGGAGAATTATATTGATAAAGTCATGCGGTTACAGAAGTTCTTGGGAATATAGTCCCAATACGATCATGAAACAAAATGGAGGAAATCCCAGGGGGACTTTCTTCATACAAAACAAAATCCATTACACTGGAAGTTCCAAGTTTAGCCATAAAATCAGCAGCCGCATTAGCTTCCCTATAGATATGGATAATCTGAACATCAGAAAGACGTTCTAGAAGGGATGTACAATAAAAAATCAGGACACCAAATGAGTGCAAGGAAGCATTAGCAGATCCAATAAGCATAGTAGCAATTTTAGAGTCAGTTTCAACAATAATCTTAGAATATTACTTAGAAATAGCAATTTCAAGACCATCCCTGATGGCCTATAATTCTGCAACGATGCTGGTGGTCCATCCAATATTTCATGCAAATCCAATGATCCACCTACCAAGGTGGTCTCGAAGAAGACCTCCAGCTCTAGTTATACTTGGGTTTCCAAGAGCAGAACCGTTGGTGTTAAGCTTGACAAAGCCATCTGGCGGGGGAACCCAACCCACAGAAATTGTATTTTTGGGTTTAGACTCAATATGGGTAGGATTGTGCTTGATAAATTCCTGAGCTTTGTCTAACGTAGTGTGCTTAAGCTGAATAATAGATAACTGCTTCCTGTCATGCACAAGAAGATTCTTGGAGTATCATATGGCCCAAATAGCATAAGAGAAAATAGTAGACCAGGTAGAAGGAAAAAGGTTGGAGTTTGTCCGACAAGCATTGACTCTGATCCAACTTCTAAAATCAAGATTTTGATCATTATAAGAGTTGGAGTAAGGACCTATAGAGTCCCAAAAGGAGGAAGCATACTGACATTCCCTAAACAAATGGTTAAGGGTTTCAGGTTCATTACTACACCTGGGGCATCCATTATTAGAAACCACCCTCCACTAAGCAAGAGTGTTGAAGGTAAGGATCCTACCATGCATTAAAAGCCAGAGAAAATATTGGATTCTTGGAATGGTGTTAACTTTCCAAATCCAAGACCAATTTTCATCCTGTGGCCTTTGAATATTCTTGGCCATGTAGTAGGTAGATTTCATAGAAAATTTGCCATTTGAAGCTGAATTCCAGATGAAGGAGTCTTGATCAGAGCTATGTTTCTGAATAGGAGTGGCAATAATTTTTTGCATGATGTCTTGCGATAATGGATAGGCAATAATATCCAAATTCCATTTGCCATCCGGAAGCAAAATATCCTTCAAGGTAATAAAAAAGTCATGTGGTCTAAAAGGACCATGATAAATGGAGCAAAGGGATTCCTTGAAGAGCCATTTATCCTGCCAAAAAAGAATTCTAGAGCCATCTCGGGGAATCCAACTTATACCCTTCTCAATAATATCTCTTCCCTTACTGATATCCTTACATACAGGGGATGACAATGTTGAGAAGTTATGGAGGGGAGTTTTGATCTTGTATTTGGAAATGAAGGCTTTGGCCCATGGCTTGTGAGTTTTAGTGGTCATTCTCCAATGAAGCTTAGGCATGGCAGCTTGGTTGGCTTCTTTGTTGGCCTTAATACCAATTCCACCAACTTTTTTTGGTTGGGTAATCCTTTCCCAAGAAACTAAGTTGGCTTTCCTCTTGTTAGAGGTAGATCCCCAAATAAAATTTCTAGAGATAGTGTCAAGCTCAGAATGGACAGATGCTGGGAGGTCCATTCCCTGCATGTAGTAGTTAGGAATGGAAGAAAGGACAGAGGATGCCAAAGTAGCTCTCTCGGCAAGAGATAGCTTATTGGCCTTCCATCCCGCTATCTTGGATCTGACTTTGTCAACAATAAATGCACAATTAGATTTTTTGACCTTTTTGGGAGAGATAGGAAATCCCAAATACTTCCCTAAAGACAAAGTCTCCACATATCCAAGAGTCTGACAGATATCATATCTAGTAGCAGAGTTAACATTAGTGGAGAAAAAGACTTTGGATTTCTCTTGGTTGATGCTTTGCCTAGAACGAAAACAAAAGAAATCTAGCATCTCCTTGAGATAAGAGGCATTAGAAATCGAAGCTTTACCAGCAAAAATAAGATCATCTGTAAAGAAAATATGGGAGAAAAGAGGTTTAGACTTTCCTAATTTTGAGCCTTTCCAAAGCCCAATACTAATGTCATGATGGAGTTTTAACAAAAGGAATTCAAGACAAAGAATAAATAAGTAAGGGGAGAGAGGGTCCCCTTGCCTAAGGCCATGACATGGTTTAAAAGAATCAGTAGCTCCTCCATTAATAATGCAAGAAAGGGACGTCGAGGAGATACAAGACATGATGAGCTTAATCATTAAAGGTGGCAAATTAGAAAAGATAAGTGCCTCCTTGATGAAGCTCCATTCCAATCGATCAAAAGCCTTTTCTAAATCCAGTTTAACAATCATGTCGCCTTGCCTCCCCTTTCTTTTGTGAAAGGAATGGACAAATTCACGAAGGAGAATAACATTGTCAATACCATTTTGCCCAGGTAAAAAACTAGATTGCATAGGAGAAATTAAATCTCCCATCAATTCCTTAAGGCGAAGGACAATGATTTTTGTAACAATCTTATAGGGGACATTGCAAAGGCCAATTGGCCTAAATTGAGAGATAGATTCTGGATTACTGTTCTTAGGGATGAGTGCAATCAAACTAGCACTCCAAGAGTCTGGCATAACACCTGAAGAAAAGATGTCCCTAATTTCAAGGCAAAGCTTATCCTTGAGTAAGAGCCAAAATTTTTGAAAAAAAGTCGCATGGAGTCCATCAGGTCCAGGCGCTTTAAAAGGTTTCATGGAAAAGATAGCTTTTTTAATCTCGCTATCAGATGGAGGAGAGGTCAGCAGATGCCAAGAAGAAGAACTCACAATATGGCCATTTTGAATATTGTTGAATGAGTCATGAAAGGAATGAGTCAGCGAGGTAGAATACAGACTTTTGAAATGAGTGGTGACAGTAGTTTCAATAGTATGGACCTCAAAAGTCCAAGAACCAAAACCATCCTTTAGGCCCAAAATGCGATTATGGGATCTATGCTTCAAGGTAGAAACATGGAAAAATCTAGAATTCCTCTCTCCATTTTGAATCCATTGGAGACGAGACTTCATGAACCACATGTCTTCTTCATACTTTAGAATATCTTGATATTCTTTAGTAAGAGTTTTCTCCAAATCAATAAGAAAGGAGCTATTTTTGGATTGTAAAAAGCGTTGTATACCACCCAAGCGAGCACTAAGCTCTTTCTTCCTTTTGTGGATGTTATCAAAAGTAGTTTTACTCTAGAGCTTCAGAGAATTTTGAAAACCAATTGAGCATTCTGCAATGGACAAATTGGAAAAGGTCCAATTTGAGCTAACAAGATCTGTAAATGACTCGTGCTCAAACTAGAATTTCTCCAATCTGAAAGGTCTCCTATCCGAGCATGGGTAGGGTTGCTTAAGAGTTAGTAGAATAGGGCAATGATTAGAGTAAACCCGAGGAAGATGCAATAGATATGCTTCAGGAAATATAATTTTCCATGAGGGATTTACCCATGCTCTATCAAGTCTTTCTCTAATGAGGTGATGGGTATCTCTCTTATTAACCCAAGTGAATTTAGGGCCACTAAATCCAATATCTAGAAGCTCACAGAAGTTCATGCATTCTGTATAAGCATGAATACGATATTGTGGGATTGGATTGCCTCCAAATTTTTCATTTTGGGCGACAATGTCGTTGAAGTCCCCAATGACAACCCAAGGATCATTAATAAATTGAGAGAATTGCTTTAAATTCTCCCAAAGAAGAGATCTAATCTCAAACTGTGGACGACCATAGACAGTAGATAAAAACCAATTAATATTAGAGTGAGAAGGATGAATTTTTACCTGGACCGTAGCATGAATGACTTGTGGGCTTGTGCTTAGGATGTCCACACAGAATTTCTTGTCATCCCACAAAAGCCAAATGCCCCCAGCAAGGCCATCAGCATCCACAATAACCTTCCTAGGAAATCCGAGAGCTTCAGCAGCCTTGCTAGCTCTTGCCCCTACCAGTTTAGTCTCCATTATGACAAAAATGCCTGGATTATGTTGATTGATGATGTCACGCCCCAAACCGAGAGCGAAACAGACGCCGTGCACTCGGGAACGGGTCCCACAGTGCACAAGGCTCGAAACCTACTAAATTCATGCTATCAATTCAGATAATTCAGGTCATATCTAATTTCATTTTCTTTCTACACATTTACCTGTCAAAGTGTACAAAAAGTTATGATTCATTTATACAATCCTTACTATCACTACAGGAGTTCTGTACACAAAATTCCTAAGTCAGCATGGGTGACTAACGGCCTAGCTACAGAACTAACTCCAAAAATGCCTAGCCGTCTAGCTCGTCACTCCCCCGGGCTTCCCACGCGTCGGGTCTCACTACCTGAAATGGTGGACAAGGAAACCGTGAGATAAAATATCTCGGTAAGTAAATATGGGTGCCCGAATCAGGATTTAAAGCATGCCAAATAATTGGTTAAAATATGAACAGAGTGTTTCAAGAACAGAGCGTGTCAAGAACAGAGCATTTCAAGAACAAATTATTAATGCAAAATAAAATCACATAGTGGTCTCCTCTATTAGTCATGGCCAGTGTTATAAACCTCCCACTGGCAGGCTACAGAAGTTACTAGTGTATAATCCCCACTAGTAGGGCCACGAGCGAACCGGTTCTATCACGAACATGTCGACATGTGCTAGCGTTTATAAACCTCCCACTAGCGGGCACACGATTATCACGACCATATTGGAGACAAAACCAAGCAAACTTTACAAACAAAACCGAAATTCACAATCGTTCTCACTTTCAAGAATAAATCAAAAGGATCTCATGTGGGCATGCTTAATTTTAGAAAATAAGG
>BPVZ01000050.1:529030-548256 GCA_020521535.1 Rubroshorea leprosula | reverse complement strand
ACCTATAGTCAAACTAAATTAAAAGATTTGCTCTCAATGGAAACAAATCTTTTTTGTACTAATTTTCTTCCTATTTTTCGTAAAAAGTTAAGCCTACACCATCAAAATCGCACCATCCCTCGGTGCAACTCTAGAATATGATAGTTAACAACGAAGATTGGACAAACCGGCAAAGGAAATTTTACCAGGGCCACTCATTTGGCTCCATTTGCATGGGGCCTTAATTTCGTTACTTATGGAAAAAGAATGCACAGGTGAAACTAGACGAAAGATGGCCCACGGTCCATTTTTAATTGGTCCTTAAAGTGTCAGACGCAGATTGTTAGATAATTGCATAATCTAGTTTCAGATGTACCATATAAGAAAAAAAAAAAGGATACTATTTACATCAGAGCTACCCCGAACGGCATTTATGCAGAGACTGATAAAATGACCTTCTACATTTTGCAAGTTATCCAAAAAAGATAATGACATAATGATATTTAGGGGAAAAAAAATGGGAAAAAGACCTCAATTCATAACTACACATTTCACAGGAACTTTTCCCTTCGGCTTTTTCATTGTCTTATTAATCACAAACTACAGAATTTCTTTCCCAGGTTTTAACTTTACCAGTCTGATACACCTTTTGCCTGCGATATAGCAGTTTTTAAGTGAGATTTTGCCAAGCAGAGTTATCGGTGACTTTCAAAATTAAGATCAAACTCTTCATTGATATGAAATACTTTCAACATCTCCCTGGTGTCTTTCAAACCATCCGCAACAATATATGGCAAACATCTCTGATCAAACAGACAATACATCATGCACATTATATTACGGCAGCTTAAATAATAAGTACTTACATGTACATTGTTCAGATTCTTTGTGACTCACGAGTCCTCACTACTGAGGTCACCCCACCGAACATTGTGCTTAGCAGCAAGATAATGTGCTCCAACGGGTCCTCTGCTCCCGTAAGGGTAGAGCTCTGGAACAATCTTCTTTTCTTCAAGTTCCTTCAGCACTGGTGTAAATAGTGCCCAAGCTGCATCTAGCTCATCACTTCTTATAAACAACCTTCGCTCTCCTTCTATTGCATCTAAGAGAAGTCTCTCGTATGCATCTGGAATTTCTCTTGGGTACCTTCAAATCAAGAATGGAGCCTTAAAATAATGCCAAAAAGAACGTTCAAAAAGTTACAAATTATGAAATAGATGCATGAATATTATGCACAAGGCAGTTCATCAGGAGTAGGAAACAAATGGAAGAAAGAAAATACTTTCGCTAGACAAAAGTTTTGTGTTGAAATCCAAGAAAAGATGCAGAGAAGGATACAAACTTTGCCATTTTTTTTTATTTAAGGATATAAACTTTCAATTTTTTCTATTTGAGAATGCCAACTTTGCATTTTTTTTCTATTTAAGGAGTAATTGGATGGTGATGTTGATGTGGCAAATGGCTTTTTAAACCATCCAATTAATCCTTACATAGAAAAAACACAAAGTTGACATACTTAAATAGAAAAAATTAAGAGTTTACTGCCTTATTTTGAAAATGGCAAAGTTTGTATCCTTATCTGCACCTTTTCTTGTCAAGATCTATAGCGGTCGTGATACCATTTGCATAACCATTAAAGTACAATGCATTTAATCAGGAGTAGAGCATCAAGAAAATACTAAGTTCTATAGGCTTAGTACCTTGCTCGATAAAGCAAATTAAGGTCACTACGATCCAATTTCATTCCAAGACCTGGAACTTTGTTATTTATCTTCAGATATATGGCTTCATCAGGTTGCACATGCAGCACAAGCTCATTTGTAGCCTTATCCAGATCAGTTCCAAAATTATGCTTGTATAAATTACCAGGGACATGTCTGAACTGAACCCTGATCTCAGCCCTGGAATTTAAAATTGTCATCAGCTTTTCAGATAAATTCAATTATGGTTGTACATTAAACACACAGATCTTGATAATGAGAGTACAAGGAATTCTACCTACCGCTTTGTATTGAGAGCTTTGCCAGCTTTCATCAAGAATGGGACTCCATCCCATCTGGCGTTGTTTATGAATAGAGCTGCTGCAGCAAATGTTGGTGTAAGACTGTCATTTGATACAGTTGGGTCATCAGTATAACCTGGATATGATTTAGCTCCTTTGCTGTGGCCCTTATACTGACCAACAACAACATCTTCAAGCTGCAGTGGTCTCATTGACCTCAAAACCTTTACCTGAGAAAAGGTCATGTACCATATTTAACTTGGATTTTCTAAAATAGAACTGTTAGGAAATCCAAAAGAAGGGAATAAAATAGTCAACAACACAGAATAGCAAGCAAGAAACAAATGGAAGAATGTTCTGTGGTATAGATCATCTAGAAGGAAATAATAATACCTTTTCATTCCTAATGTCCTCAGCAGCTAAGCTGACAGGAGTCTCCATTGCAAACAGTGCAAGTATTTGCAAGAGATGATTTTGCATTATATCTCGTATGATTCCATAGTTATCGAAATAACTGTGATTATCAACACATTGTTACATGATCTTGGTCTCTGCAAAGAATGATCTTTATTTAATGGCAAAAATATCAAAGAGCATACAGAACTCACCCCCCACGTCCCTC
Source organism: Rubroshorea leprosula (assembly GCA_020521535.1). NCBI lineage: Eukaryota > Viridiplantae > Streptophyta > Magnoliopsida > Malvales > Dipterocarpaceae > Rubroshorea > Rubroshorea leprosula. The sequence goes on along the minus strand of BPVZ01000050.1, from coordinate 545,653 downwards.
TGTACCAAAATCTTCAGAAAATATGAACTGCACATTGCGGATGTAGTTCCTTGACCATAAAGGTTCGAAAACAAGATTTGAGAAGCGAAGCACTGAGAGGTTCTCAACAAGCTCCTTTCCCAAGTAATGATCAATCCTAAACAAGCAGAAACAGATCAAATCTTTTATATTTGTCATTAATTTGCATTTTTCTATCCAAAAACAAGTAACTTAAACATACCTAAATATTTGATCTTCAGTTAGATACTGCTTAAGAGATCTTGTTAATTCACCTGATGACTCTGAGTCACGACCGAATGGCTTTTCAACAATCACCCTTGTCCATCCATTTGCTGAAGAAGCTTTAAGGCTAGCACATCTCACCACATGCACAAATATGTTTGGAGGTATTGACAAGTAAAATAGCCTATTAGACAGTTTTCCATCCTGAAATGAAGCATTTCCAGCATTATAAGAACATACAGAGTGGGCCACAAAAAAAACAAAAAAGACATAGAGAAGTCTCACATGAACCAGAACTTAGGCCATTTCTAGCATCTATTGCTTCAACATTGCATCTGGAAATTGTTTAATAGATCTGAAAGCAGGCTATTATAGATATGGTTTGGTATATATCTTGTCTGTATTGTCTCCTAGGTGGCTCCTTGTCTCCCTTATCAGCTTCACATGCTGCCTGCACTCCCTTTTCCTCTCATTTTGGAATTTGGCAGCCAGTTAAATTCCCCGTCACACATCACAGCCAGCAAATTAGATTTGTAAGTTCAATGGTTCTATTTGTGTTATCTAATGTTGGAATTTTGTCAGCCAAACCCAAGAAGGTACGACCAGAAAGAGCTTGGCCTGTGCTTGTGTTTGCTTAAGGGTTTCCATAGGAAACATGAGTAGGTGATATTAATTTTTGTAAGCAAAACCCAAGAATAAACAACTAGAAAAAGCTTAACCCATGCTAGTTTTTATATTTAGTTCAAATGTAACTGACATTGTCCAGGTCAGTCCTGCCCATTCCGCCTTCTTTTAGTAATCCGGATACCTGTCTTTGATTTGCAATGTTATGTTGCACCAACAAAACCTATTGTTTGCGTCAAAATAACCGAATCTTTAGGTCAGTTCAGTTTTCGATCATGATGTAGGATTCAGTTAGTTCATTGTATTAGATTTTGTAATTTGGCAGATCGAAAAAAAAAAAAAAGATTTTATAATTTGAACTGTTTAATAAAACTAGCTAACCAAATGCTCAACCCTATTTGGACCCCATCTTGAACAGAAACCAAGATGAAACAATTTACAGAATGGTTCTACTTATAGTTACTCCTAGTAAACACAAAGGTTTGGACCCCTAGGTGACAGTTATGAGATTGGAGGAAGAGGAAGCTTACAACACTTTTTATATGACCAAAATAAAAAATATCTAAGATGTGCATTAAATCATCCAAGTTAGAGAAAAAAGAACATTATTTTGAAGCAGAAAAAACCACATCATATTTTCTCACACTCAAGTCTCATCCCATTGAAATGTAAGGAAACTGAATTTTCTTGCTATTATATACCAGCTGCTTAAGCTATCTGACTCTAGTGAATTTCATTATTACATTACATGTTCAATGCAACCTTTGGTATAAAATCATTAGAAATAAGATTTATGGAGATCAAAACTGTTAAAAGCAAAAGCAAATAAAACACCATACCTCTTTCTGTTTCAGCTTACAATCTAGTTCTGCAAAATGCTCCTCAGAGTCATACTGCCCAGATTGGTAATAGCATCTCTTCAAAAACTTGTCCATTTTGTCTTCACAATTTTCCCTAATGCATATTAAATATAAGCAAAATGGCAAATATTTCCAATTATAAAGTACATATGATCCTGATTAGCACATTAAATTACCTCTTGTCAATTCTACACGTTAAAGTTTTGCTGATCATGTTCCTTAGCTCTTCATCCGTCAGTTTAGTTCGAGCATAACCAAAAATTGTAAAATTCTGCATAACAAGATGCAAGGTAGGAAAAGATAAAAGCTCATTGACTATTACCAAAGCTCTTTCTTACCTGGGAAATTTCAATTATGTGCATGCCGAGTAAGTAAATATATGTTACGTATAGAAGTGATACCTCAGGTAGACAATCTTCATAGTACAGAGCAAAAAGTGCTGGAAATATTTTCTTCTTAGCAAGGTCCCCGGAAGCTCCAACAACCGTTATACTCAGAGTAAACTCTATCTTCCCTGGTTCTGAAAAGTGAAAGAAATCTTCTTTCTCTGGGTGTTCAACATTTACTTTTCCCAATGGGCTTCCAGCTATACCTAATCCAAAGAGCCACCATCAAGCATCAGTAACCCGGGACAAAACTTGGAAAGAAAAGTGATACAGAAGGGATGAGTTCCCAGATTGAAAGAGGCACGTTGCAAGGCGAAAAGCACAATATCCACACCTTGCTTCTCAAGGGATAGAAGTTTTTAATTACATTTCTTGAGGATTATCGCCACACCTGATTAGGATCATATGCAATGGCAGCTCAGACTGAAATAAGTGCTGAAAGTTTAAGAATTGGCCTTTCCATTCTAATTGACAACCTAAATAAACCTCCAAACTAGAATTATCTAACGATTTCCAAGAGTCATACATTATGATTTCCAATGTTTTTCTATTAGAAGCTCTTAACAGGTATCATTCACCACGACATACTCCTCCAGCCCGAACCTTCTACTCCCTCTCCCTTAATTATGCCTCTACAGTTCCACTAAAGATGCATGTGCTGGGCAGATTGCAGTAATTAACAAGAAATCAAACAGTATCAAAACCAAAGCCAGAGCCAATATCTATTTAAAAGCTCAAATTTCACTTTGGAAACAAACCATATTGATGAATCACATAATTTAGACAAAAAGAAAAGGGAAATCATATGTGGCATGCTTGAAATAGAAAACAAGGACTACCATCTTGCAAAGAAATTGCGTTGGGTGAATGCCCATTTGAGGATTTGATCCGGAAACGCCTTCTTGTTTGAATTTTTAACCGAATTCTAGAGGCCCATGTGGGAAAACTAGATGTGCTTGGCTGCAAAACACTGAATTTAGCGGATTGCTGAGTTCCGTGGTTGAATGAGGACGGAGAAAAGGTGGGTGAGGAAGAAGAATAAGTACTGAAGTGTGCAGCCATTTCATTTGATCAAGCAAAATGAGTGAGCACAATTTATTTTGGTTTTAAGCAAGTAGGTTTTTGGGAAAGAAAATGATAGATATCGAAATGGATTGGCCCTTGTGATCTTTCAAGAGGTGGGAATTCAAACTAAACTGAATACTTTTAAATGATGCTAGAGCAAATCTAGTGTAAGGTCAGGATATTTTTAAAGATCCTTCAAACCTTATCAGGTTATACATAATGGAACTCATGTATTAGAGTTTGGATTGTCCATTAAAATAAAATTTGATTTATAAATTTATTAAAATATTTTTAATAAAATAATATAAAAAACAGTTTCATTAAATATATTTTAAGAAATTTATAAAACAAAATTATAATTTTAATATATTCATCTTATAAAATACCTTTTTGATACATCATACTTATTTATTTTCCTTTATGTGTTTACCCTTGCTACAAAATCTTTAGGGTGTGTTTGGTAGGGGAAGTGTTTTCTCTCTTTCTATCAAAGTTTGAGGGTATTTTAATATTTGTACACATTAGTATTATAATAAATAAAGCATAAAGTTGGTAATTTTAGCCTTTATTATCCCTCATATAATTCCAATCTTTTCTTCCCACAATTTTTGAAGGCAAAAACTTTTTAATTTTCTAATGTGAAATTCAATTAACAACTTTTAGCCAACTTTCGCAAATCAAACTCTTAAATTTGCCATTCAAAAAAAAAAATCAATTATTCCTTTAAATTATCGATTAAAACATATGACTTATTATTTAATAACTAACGTTATCACACGTCAATTTTCAACTAAATACTAACTTCTTAACAAACGTGAAAAAGTTAGTAACTTAATAAAATTTTAACAAAATTTGATTATATTAATTTCTAATAAAGTACTTTCCCAATAAAGTAGACTTTTAATCAAATAGGCCCTTAAGACATGTTTAGGGAAAAATTAGTTAAAGAAAGGGGAGGGAGTTAAGGGGAGGGACTTTAAAGACAAGGAGATGATTGATGATTTTTTTTTTTAAATAAAAAAGCATAACTTTATTAAAAAGATTAAAGTAGATATAATTCAAGTTATACTCTTGCCATATAGACTAAACAAAAAATGAAAAAAGTCTAAAATTTCTTATAGTACTAATACAAAGAAATAGTATTTATGACATGTATGAACAATTAAGTGCTGAGAGACTCAAAGTATTAGTAGTTATTGTAGGGTTTCAATAGGGTTATGCAAACACATGAAAAAGTGATTCTTGGACTTTTCTATTGCCTTCTAGCAATCGAATATATCATACCACTCTTTTCTAGCATGTAATCATGATTTTTTGGGTAGAAAATTAACTAAGGACCCCAACCCTTAACCATGTTACCAACAGTTAAAGAAAGTGCTATAATCAAACTGAGTTCATCTAGCTTCAAAGTCAAATCTACATTGTCTTCATTTTCTATAATGGACAAAACATGATGAGATACATCAAGAAAACCTAAGTAGAAAGTTTCAAAAGGAGGTAACAAAACCTTTGAGAAAACCCTCAAATAGAGAGGGACAATCCCATCTTTATCCATCCTCTTTAACTATTAAGGGGAATGGAGATAGTGACTAGGAGGAAAGAAGAACCAAGAGAGGAGGGAGAAGATGAGGTGTGAGAGAGAGGGAGGGGAGGCATCTTTTTCACATATTGTTGTTAGTTTTAAGAAATAATTGGTGTTAATTTTGTTTCAATAAACAAAAGTGGAAAAGAGAAACAATAATATTTTTATTTAATTAAATAGTTTTAAAAAATTAAAATAGAATAAAATTTTTTATTTTTACTAATTAAATAAAGATATGTATGTATTTATCTATTTATAAAAAAAAAATAAACAGCCCAATTTAGCTAATTCATAGCATCCTTAAGTTTAATTAAACAATTTAAAGAAGAGTAGTAAAATATTTAGGTTATTTTCCTTTTGCATTTCTTAGCCAGCTTGAGGTGTTATTTATTAAATACAAAATCTCTATTTTTTTTATCTACTTAGTTGGAGGCTTAACTTTATTGAATTTTCATATTAATCTTGTAAGTCTAATAATTAATAAAATTTAATATAGTTAAATATATAAATAAAAATTATTTTTTTGATAAAAAAATTATAAAAATTAGGTTAATGTGAAAATTGACATATATGATGTATTTGGATATAATATGTAATCTAATAGCTAGTTTTTTTAAAATATTAATTATAAAATGTGTTTTTAGACAAATTTTCAAAAAGAAAAAAATTTAAGGGAAAGACTTGTGCTAAACTAACCCACACAATACATACCATACATATATAGAAAAAATATCCATCAGCCTATAGTCCACAAAATCAAGCTATTTATTGTTGTCCAACTTGGAAGGTATAAGGAATTTAATATCAAATCTTGGATATATTGTACACAATCTGCAATTACCTTTTCTTTAGGCTTAAGTTTAGGCTTGATTTAATTTCTCTTTTTCATGTATACATATGTATCCATTCAATTAAAGTAACTAATATAGAGAGAAATCTTCATATTCATCAATTTGCATGGTATTAGAACAGGAGTGCCTTCCTCCAGCACAACCCTAATTTTTTTTTTCTCTACCATCATCCTCATCATGTCTATTCGTGGTGCCACCCTACTCAAAATAGTGCTTTTAATGCATCTTGACCATTCTACATGCATCACTCTAATCAAAGTACTGTCTTAGTTTCTCAACCCTTATTAGGTGACAACTATCCCACATGGAGTTGTGCCATCACCATGGCTTTTGAAACAAAGAATAAGCTAGGTTTTCTGGATGGCACCATTTCAAAACCCATAAAAACATCACTAAATTGTACACTTTGGAGTCGGTGCAATAACATGGTTCTTTCTTGGCTTTTCAATTCACTATCTAAGGAGATAGCTAATAGTGTTGTTTTCATGAAAAATGCCCACACTGAATGGGTAGATCTAAGGGATCGCTTTTCCTAACAAACATTCCTCAGATCTATGAGATAGAGAGATCTATTATTAACCACTTACAATGGAATGATTCCGTTACCACCTATCACACTGGTTTGAAAGCTTTTTGGGACAAATTGGCTACTAATAAAGTCTATCTTATTTTTACTTGTGGAGAAATGAGTGAATTCCATGCACTTGGGGAACAAAGTCGATTAATGCAATTCCTTATGGGGCTCAATGACTCCTATACAAATTTGAGGAGCCAAATTTTATTAATGAATATATTGCCCACAATAACAAAGCTTGTCTTTAGTATTACAAGAAGAAAGACAAAGATCAATACAACCACTAGTTTCTCCTCCATACTCAAAGCAATCGACTATGGCTATTTCCCACACACAGGGATTGCCAGTTAATTCTTGTCCCAATCGAAATAAATCTAGTAAGTGATTCTATCGTTGTGACTATTGTGGTCTCAGTGGGTACTTTGAATCTAGATGTAGAAGGAAGCCAAGGAATCCAAATTATCAACCATGATGAGAATTTAGAGACTCGAGAAATCAAGACAATTTTTAATCAAAGTAGAATCCTGGTAATAGACAGATGCTGGCTTCCTATACACAAACTGCTTCCACCAAGCCCATGGTTGAAGTTGTTGATCAAAGGGCATTTGACTCGAACCATGGTTCTCCTTTCACTCAAGATCAAATCAAACAACTTTTATCTCTTATTCACCTGACCACCTCAAATATTTCCAATCCCTTACTCAACATGGCAATTATTGTTTTTTGTTTTTCTAAGTTTAATGCACATTGGATTATTGATTCTAGATGCACTGACCATATCTCCAGTTCCTTAAATATTTTATCCAACCAGAACCACATATAGGATCACTAGTAAAACTCTCAAATGGAAACTACGTTCCAGTCACTATTTCTGGTTCACTTTGTCTTAATTCCTCTTTTAAATTGGACAATATCTTACATGTGCCTTTGTTTCAATTTAGTCTTTTATTTGTCCATAAAATTACACAGTCTCTTAATTGTTTAGTGACCTTTTTCCCTAACATATGCATTTTTTCAGGACTTGTCAACGAAGAAGGCAATTGGTTTAGCAAAGGAGTGTGATTGTCTGTACTACCTTGACTCAAGCCCATCCTTTTCACATGCTTCTCTTACTGCGAGTACACAGTCCATTGTAGACCTTTGGCACTATCACCTTTGACATCCTAGTCATAATATCTCAACTTATTTTTCATCACTAGATAGTAAAATTTTATTTAATAAGTGTTCTTACACTATTTACCCTATGGCTAAACAAACCCGATTACCTTTTTTCAATTAGTTCTATTTCAAGTTTAAATTGTTTTGATTTACTTCATATGGATATTTGGGGTCCTTACTCCACTACATCTCTCATAGGTGCTAAATATTTTTTAACTATTGTGGATGACTTCTCACATAACACATGGGTTTTCCTCTTACAACATAAATCAAAAACCCTTTCACCTGTTCAAAATTTCTTTTCCATCATCACAATGCAATTTTAATTACCAGTCTGGCGCATTTGGAGTGACAATGGTTTTAAATTTTTTAGTAAAGATTTTATCAAGTTTCTTCAATCTCATGGCATAATTAGTGAACATAGTTATGTTAATAGACCTCAACAAAATGGGGTTGTAGAATACTAATATCGTCATTTATTAAACATGGCTAGAGCACTCTATTTTCAATCACATCTTCCTCTTAAGTTTTGGGGAGAATGTGTTTTAACTACTGCATACCTTATCAATAAAACCCCCATCAAGCTGCTCAATGACAAAACACCTTATGAAATTCTTTTTCAAAAACCACCCATGTATGCTCACTTATGTGTGTTTGGTTGTCTATGTTTTGGTCAAAATGTCAATATCAAACATAAGTTTAATCAACATGCTTGATCAGGCATTTTCATTGGTTATTCATTTGGTCAAAAAAAGTACAAAATTTTTTATATTCATTCCCAAAAATTGTATGTTAGTTGGGATGTTACTTTTTCATGAGTCTACTTTTCCTTTTCATCTTGTGACTAAAGATGCCAAGCCTTTGCCATTGCTGATAACCATTCCAGACTTTGATCTTCATGATCCTACTTAAACACTCCCTCAGTAAGCCACTCCACCTACGGCACCTACCAACTCCAATGATATCTCTTTACCCCCACCATTTAGCCAACCAAGACAATCCACATGCTACTGCCCCTCCATTAAGGCGATCACATCACCACATTCGACCACCATCAAGGTAAAAGGATTATCATCGCTTTACTACACTAAATCATTCACACATTTCTTCCTTAGGTATAGCTTTTCCCCTTGACAAATATTTATCATACTCTCGATTGTCTTCAACTCACCATGCTTTCCTTAGTTCCATCTCTTTTGATATATAACCTTCTAACCTTAAGTAGGCAATTCAATGTCTTGAGTGTAGGATCACCATGGATACCAAGCTTCATGCTTTGGAAGACACTCATACATGGTCCTTGGTGCCCTTACATCTAGACAAGAAAGTAATTGGTTGTAAGTGGGTTATAAAATTAAACGTTATTCTGATGGAAGTATTGAAAGGTATAAAGCATGCCTTGTGGCAAAAGGCTTTACTCAGATCAAAGGGATTGATTATTATGATACCTTTACTCTTGTTGCCAAACTTCTCACTGTTCATATTCTATTGGCTATATTAGCAATTAAAAATTGGTCTTTGCATCAACTAGATGTCCAAAATGCATTTTAACATGGTGATCTTCATGAGGAAGTATATATGGGCTTGCCACCAAGCCATCCAAGAGAGGGGGAGCGTAACCTTGTTCGCAAATTATAGAGGTCTCTTAATGACTTGAAACAAGCCTCTCGAAATTGGTTCTTGAAGTTTTCTCATGCCTTATTGGATGTTGGTTTTGTCCAATCTGTTGCAAATCCTTCTTTATTTGCTTTCCACCATGGCTTTTCCTCTGTTTATATGCTTTTATATGTTAAAGATATGGTCTTAACAAGGAATAATTTGGATTTCATATTTTGAGTGAAAAGCTTCTTATTCAGCAAGTTCAAAATCAAGGATCTTAGCCCTCTCAAATATTTCCTTGGGATCGAAGTGGCTCGTTCTAAAGATGGCATAAACTTGTTGCAACGTAAATATACTCTTGATCTTCTTGCGGATGTTAGTCTCCTTGGTTGTAGAATTGCTACAACGCCAATGGAAAGAAATCTCAAACTTATAGCTTCTGACTACCCTATTCTTGATGGCCCTTCTCAATATTATCATCTTATTGGCTGCTTAATTTATCTTAGAAATACTAAGTCGAATGTATGCTTCACCATGAATCCATTAAGTCAATTTATGAAGTCTTCTTGTAAATCACATTTAGATGCTATAGTTCAATTATTACAATATCTAAAGCAAAACCCAAGACAAGGCGTACTCTTTTCTTCTGCAAGCCATCTTCAATTAACAGCCTTTTCTGACTTGGATTGAGCTAGTTGCATTTCTACTTGTCGGTCCACAACTGGGTTCTTAATTCTCCTTGGTGACAGCTTTGTTTCATGGAAAAGTAAGAAATAGAATACCATTTCCGTTTCATCCAAAGAGGCAGAGTATTGTGCAATGGCAACTATAACTAAGGAAATTATCTGGTTATGCACTCTATTACAAAGTTTTTGCCTTTTTTTTCTCTCGGGCCACTCCACTCTATTGTGACAAGCAAGTCACTCGACACATTGCTGCCAATCTTGTGTCCCATGAGTGGACTAAACATCTCGAAATCAATTGCCATTTGGTTTAAGAAAAGTTGCTTGTCGTGTCATTCATCCGCTGCCCATTTCCTTGTCTCATCAATCAACAGATGTCTTTACAAAGGCTTTGGGTGCTGATCACTTTCTTTCTTTGTGGGACAAGTTGGTCATTTATGACCTTCACACACCAGCTTGAAGGGGAGTATAAGGAATTTAATGTCAAATCTTAGATATATTATACACAATCTACAATTACCTTTTTTTTTTTTTTTACCTTTTCTTTAGGCTTAAGTTTAGGCTTGATTTAATTTCTCTTTTTCATGTCTATATATGTATCCGTTCACATAAAGTAAATAATATAGAGAGAAATCTTCATATTCATTAGTTTACAGAAAAAAGGCCGGGAAAATACTCAAATCTTCAATAGAATTTGGAATAATCTTGTGCCTAGTAAGATTGCAACTTTCTCATGGCAATTAGTTTAAGATAGATGCCCAGCAAAGCTAAACTTACTAAACAGACAAATTTTAACAGAACTTGAGATGGCTAGCTGTTGCTCATGCAAGGAGAACTTGGAAAGATCTGTGCACCTTTTTTTTAAAATATCTAATGTGGTGCAATTTTCATACTTCTTTGTCATAAACTTATATAATTTTCGTTTCTCAACTAATTTTTACATTTTTCGGTCCCTTAATCCCAAAAATTAAACGACTTAATCCTTCCATCAGTTAGGGCTATTAACTCAATGCATATAGAATTTTTTTAAATTTTTTTAATGACATGAACAAAACAACTTTAAAAAAAAAAATTGTTGACATTAACTAAAATTTATGCCACATAACCCTACCCATGTGCGAAAAAAAAAGAAGTTAAATGCCAAATTGCAAATGGACTCTTAAAATATTTTATGATGGGTCCCACATAAAATAATTATAATTTATTACTTTAATTCTTATAATTTAAATTTACAAAAATGTCTTCAATGTCTTTTCTTCCTTAAATAATCCTTCCCCTCTTTTCCCTTTTCCTTCCTTTGATTCTCAACTTCATCTTCTTCCTCATCTCTAGTGAACTCTTCCTTCTTTTTCTATTCTCTAGTGCACATCATCTTTAAAACCCTTCGTCTTTGCCTCCTCCCTTTACCATAGAACCCAGTGCTTGGGTTTAGAGGAACAAACATGTGCTAGGTTCATCGGGTTTGAAGGAACCTAGAAATGTTAGGTTCTAACAAACTCGTTGCTGGGTTCAAAGGAACTCAGATTTGGGTTCTAGTGGACCCAATAGCGTGTTTGAAGGAACCCTGATTGAGGTTCCAATAAACCTGACACGGGGTTTGAAGGAACTCAAATATGTTAGGTTCAAACACGAACTTATTGTTGGGTCTAAATTTGGGTTCCAATAAACCTAACAATTGATTTGAATGAACCTAGATGTGGGTTTCAATGAACCTAGATTCTAATTTCTATCTCTTTTGTTGATTTTTTGGTTGGCATTGCATATTATAATTGAGTGCTAGAGATGACTATGGTGACTAACTTTTGGAATTGAGATTGAATTTTTGTTTTTTGGTGTCACCCATGTGGGGAAAATCAAAGGAAACCAAGAAACTAGCATTGAAAAATGAACCTAAAATGGTTGAATCAGCATCATGCCGATAGACTTAATCGAAGAATGGCTTGAAGTTCTACAAAGAAGAAATTTATTTTTTTAGTTTATTAAATTTTTTTTAAATAATATATTTGTAATTTGATTAATTATTGATGGTAAATGATGTAAGAATAATGATAATTGGGACAAGAAAAATGGGATAAAAAACGGAGAACAGATATGAGGTGGTTGCCATCTCAACAAAATATTACTTCAAAAAGGGTCTCACATGACAAACAATCATCTTTTTCCTTCTTTCCTCTACCTATTTTTGCCTTCATCTTCATCGCATCCTTTATGTTTTCTCTCCCCCAAATCTTCCTCCTTTTTCTCACTTATCTTCCATTGCAAAGAGTGAATACCATTTCTAAGGTTCAATTTCTATCAATTAGGATTCAATTTCTCTCAATAGTTAGGTTTTAGTCTTTTTCTTTTCTTCAAAAGTTTAAAACAATGTCAATGGGGTTTTAAATAATAGAGATGCAGTTGACAGTCATACCATGGGGTTTTTATGTTTTCTCTCTCTCCCAATGTCACGTCCCAGAACCCAAATCCGAGGTGTGACAGACGCCATACACTCGTGAGAGGGTCCCACAAATGTACAAGGCTCGAAACTTATTCAATTCACAATTTAATACCATCAAAATCTGAAGATCAAATTTTATAATTTACTCTAATATCATAAATCTCCAAATACACTCTAGTTTATAAGATCATGATCTATATCTAAAATCCATATTCAATTTACAAAATGGCTAGCCTTTTAGCTCGTCACTTCCCGTGGTTTCCCCGTCCTCGGTTTCGCTTCCTGAAATGGTGAATAAAGAAAACTATGAGATAACTCAGTAAGTAAAATATGGAGTGCCCTTATTAAACTTATAGCATGCCAACATGTGCAATTACGAAAAACGGATACAGTACGGGAACGAAATAGATGTCTCCTTTATAGGTCACGGCCAGTGTTATAAACCTCCCACTGGCAGGCACACTATTTGCTGGTGTATAACCCCCACTAACAGGGTTGAACGAACTGGTTCTATCAATAACATATCGACATGTGCTAGCGTTTAACCCCCACTAGTAGGATCATTAATAACATAACCACATTGGAGACAAAACAGGCAGAAGTTAACAGAAAAATCTTAATTCACCAATCACTTTCAAATCATCAGGACAATCAACTAAATTTCAAGTAGGCATGCTCAAATCAATACAAAAATAATAATCTTATTTCAAATCAATCATGCTCATTTTTGTATAAAAGGAGTTTAGTCCTGCCATTACTTCAAAAACAAATTAAAACATGCTTTTAAAAACTATACGGGCATTACCATAAATTTATTTACCTCACTCACATAAAACCGAATACTCGATCTCAGTGCTCACTAACAGAATGATCGAGAACCTAATCAAAATATTTCAAGAATTAATTCCCATTACCACAAATTCAAAATGAAACTTCATTAAGACTATCCCTTAATCACAATGCTATTTCTATCAATCTCCACATGATCAAATATCTCCAAATTTGTTATTATATCACAAACTAATCATTTAAATCCCCGTTAATTGTTGACCCTAGGTGTGTGAACAGTAATCTGTGAACAGTGCCGTGAACAGTAACCACTACGTGAACAGTAACCACTACGTGAACAGTAACTCCAACTTCCAAAATTTGGCCCAAACACTAGCAAATTCACGGGATTTTCTCTCCAAAAATCACAGCAGTCAATTAACAAATTTTCTACATGAATTAAGCTAAATCATGGTCTAAATACTGTCAAATTCATCCCCATTTCTCACGGGCAGCACATGGAGAGCAATAATTCATGGACAACTCAGCAGCTAATGAATAATTTTAGGCTTAAAGGGGCTGTCCATACCAGAATTTAGCAGCCAAAAAACCGGACTGCAGTTGGGGGAAGGCCGGCGGCAAGTGCAGAAGAAAGCTCATGGGCTACCCAAAAATTCAAGGAAATAAGAGCAATTAAGGTAAACCCAAGGCAATTCAAAGCTAGAGAAGGGAGATTCCTGGCTATTTCTTACCAAAAACCGGAGCAATTCGCCCCCACAAACAAGAGCAGCCGGCGGACAGAGCAAAGCAGATCTGGATTTCTGCAGGGGAAGGGAGGTTTCCAAGCTCCAAATCTGGTTCTTGGACAAGAAAATAAAGAGAAAATCCAAGCTTTTTACCGGTTTTTTCTCAAAAATTGTTGCCGGCAGCTTGGGGGGATTTCGGGAGCTGCAGGGGAGAAGAAAAGAGCAGATGCGCGGGTGAGGAAGAAAAGAAAGAAGAGAAAAGAAAAAGAAAGAAGCTGATCCTTATCCAATTATCTTTCTCTTTTAAGTCCCTCACTTTTGAAATTTTGGGTATTAATCCCAAAACAATATTTTTTTGTCAAACAAGTCCCTAACTTAATGCTAAATATCACAAAATTTTGGGGTATTACACCCAAATCTTCCTCCTTGTTCTCTTGAATTTTCTTTGCAAAAAGTGAATACTCTTTTTAGAGTTCAATTTTACCTAATAGTTTAGGGTTTTAGTTTTCTCTTTTATAAAAAATAAAAATAATAACAATGGCCATGAAGTTTCAAATAATTTGGATGGTTTTGAACCGAATTGTACCATGGAGAAAGAGTTAGAGGCAAAAATGGAGAAGATGAGTGAGGGAAATATAAGAGAAATGAAATGAGATCGAGAGACAAGGATGGTCAAAATAAAAAAAAATTTTAAATTAAAATTTTTAAAAATAAAAATAATGATGTGGTAAGTCATGTCATTGATCCCGTAAAATCGTCATATATATTCATCCTTTGTATCATCACCTATGGTGTAAGGGCACACTACAATGTTTTTGAGATATTAGATAAGTTGGAAGTTGACTTTGTAGTATATCATTACCACATTACCTAAAACAAATAAAAAATGAAAAATGATTTAGGAATTATTTTTTATACTGTTTTTTGTATAATTTTACTGTTATTTAAATGATTGGCTCTTTTTATTTATTTAGGACTTATGATATTGAATGCGTGCACTTATCTAGTGACATGTGAAAGTTGTATAAAACAAATAGTACCAAACAGTTATTTTTATATCACCACCCTAAAAAAATACTACATGTATTGAGTTAATGGACCTAACTCACATAGGGACTAAGGCTGTAGTAGTTTTTTTTTTTTTTTTTTTTTTTTTTTTTTTTTTGTTGAGGGAATAAAAAAAATTTTAAAAATTAAGAAATAAAAATTTTGTAAAATTATAAAGTTAAGCAACCAAAATTGATATTTAACCTTCCTTGTAGTGTTCAATTGAAATAACATATTTTAGGTAATTTTTTTTCCTAATTTTTAAAAGTCTTTCTCTATAAATAGAAGTTAATGTATATCAGTTTTGACTCAAAAAATAATTTGAGTCCTAACCTATATTTGGAAACTAAAATCTTAATTTAAAATTTAGAAATCCACTATATTAAATGTAAATACCTAAATTAAAAAACTGATTCTAAATCTAAATATCAACATTTAATAAGATAGATTTTTAAATTTTGAATTAAGTTTTAATAAAATAAAATGACTTAGTTTAAGGTAAGAATTCCAATTTATTTTGAAAGGACTAATATGCACTTTTTCTATATATATATATATATATATATATCAAAAAAGTGGGTATCAGTTGTATTGCAAAAAATTAGGCAAAAAATTTATCTCAAAACTATGTTGTTTTAATAAAATTTTATTGCAAAAGACTAAAATATTTGAATTATTTTTAAAGTAAGAATGAAGATATTTTAGTGCTTTTTCTTAATGTTTTATTAAAATGAAATACCTTTAAAAAGTTTTTCCGCTTCATTTTTTTGTAGATTTGACGAATAGAAAAGCAAGTCGTTTTCTTAAATTTTTTTGGCTATAAATCAACTATCTAATTAATATTTTCAAAAACCGATCATTGGATTAAAAGTTCTATTAATGTAAATCATGCATATTAATTTTCATATTATTCTAATACTTATAACCTTTTGATAAAAAAAACTTTATTTACTGATATATATTTAACGGTGTTAAATTTTTTATAATCAACAAAATAGTTAGGCCTATTAGAACAATTTGAAAATTAGTGTAAATAATCTAGATGAATATAGCTTTTAATCCATCAGTTGGTTTTCAAAAGTATTAATTAGAAGAAGAGTTTTTAAACCTACAAAATTTCTTTTCATATATATATATATATATATAAGGAAAAATTAAGGCGCCCTAACATTTTAAAATGTCTAATCACAACCATTAAATATGTAAAATATAGTGTAGACTCTAAGTTTATCGAATTTATTATGTAGTTATTATTAGACATGCTTATTTTCCATTTTTCATATATATATATATATATATATAAGTATGATTCATTTACATACAAATCTTACACACTACACTTACACAAAATCTTAATCGTTGGATCCATTTACAGATAAGTCTTACACACTACTCTTATACAAAATCTTAACCATTCATCTCCTCTTTTTCAATGGTTGAGATTTTGCACACAGATCTTACACACCATACTTACACAAAATTTTGACCATTCATCTTTTCACTTTACTAGTTAAGATTTATCATGATTTTTTATGTGAAAAAGTTAATTATCTTTAGTAAATATGAATAAATCTCAACCATTAAAAGTGAACAGATGAATGATCAAGATTTTGTATAAATATAACATATAAAACTTGTGTGTAAGTGAATCCCTACTCATATATAAAATAGTGCATATTAGTGTTGACTTCATAGGTCAATTTGGCAGTTATAATCCATTGGATAGCGGTAACAGATGATGGGTAGCAATTAGCAAACTGCAAATGGTAGATAATGAAAAGTGGATAACGAATTGTAAATAATAGATTTTTATTAATATAATCACTTGGTTATATAATGATTAACTATTGTTGTTTAATGTCAAATGATTAAAATGTGTATATTTAAAAGCAATTAAATATATTTTTTAAAATATTGTTTATTATTAAAATTATTAATTTTATAAAAAAATAATAATAAATAAATAAATAAAATATAAAAGTGTGAATCATACACTTATTTTTATTTTTAACAAAAAAATA
>BPVZ01000050.1:478668-498112 GCA_020521535.1 Rubroshorea leprosula | reverse complement strand
AAAAAAAAAAAAGGGGGCCCAGCTACAGGCTAGGCAAAAGTTTCCAATATAAATAGCCAGCGACTCCCTTTTGCACTTACTCACCCTCTATCCCACATTCCCACTCCGTTTCCTACTCGATAACTTTTTCCTATTCTCTTCTCTTTCCCCTTCTCCCCTGCCTCAAAGAAACAGAATCGAGAGAGAAAAATGGAGCCAATTATTCAAATTTTGAACCCATTCAGGTTTTCTCGCCCTCTTAAACTAGCTCTCCTCATTTCTATCCTACTATCTTTCTCTTCATATTACAAATATTTGTTAGTATATATTCTTCAACTCTTGGATTTCTACCTTAACAAGAATTACGTCTTTTTGCTTTCCAATGGAATTATTGTTTTTATCTTCAAGAGCTCTGGTTTGATCGGAAAGTCTTCGCTTAAAGAAACTGCTCTTAGAGTTCCGGCGCCGCTCATGAAAACCAATCATAATGAACAGAATCAACCGGAATTTGCTGAATTGAAATCAGAGAAGAAAACCCCGATTGTAGAAACATCTGAAGAAGCAAAAGAAATGGAAAAAGGATCTTTCACTCCAGAAGGAGAAGAAAAGGTCATCTCGATCGTAGGCGATGAAGATGAAGAGCTTTGGTTTGTCAAGGAATATGGTGAAGATGATGAAGAAGGAGAACTTGGGTCGATGAGTACAGAGGAATTGAACGAGAAATGTGAAGATTTCATCAGAAGGATGAAAGCAACCATCAATTCCGAATCAAATTTAATGCAAAGAGAAATCATGATCGGCTTTTAGAATGTCTCTGACTCGTATTTTTGGTGCGGTTGTGGCTGCATCTAAACGTGTTCAATGGATATTTTATCACATAAAAAAAATTTATTTAATTGCAGGTGATAATGTGTGGAAAAATCAGCTGATGAGCTCATATCAATTTTTAAATAATAGATTTTATCTTTTATTAATTATTTTTGACAATTATGTTAAATCGAGACTGTTTTAAGGAAAATATTAATAATTTCGGATGGTATAACGTAACCACGTGTTGGCATAACCACGCCCTTGTTTTCATTTTGCAATTTGTACAATCTGCTGGTTTCTGCATACTTGCTGGGATCTCTAAAATCTAAATAATTTCTGTTTACCGTAAAATAGTATCTAGAGAGCCCAGATGTATTACTATAATAAATTCAACTTATCAAGAGTTAAATTGTTAATTACTACTGTCTTTCTCCAATTCTAGTTGGTCTAGATTAATTTTTTTTTTTTTACTTTTTAAACATTAATTTTAGGTAAAATTTTAATTTACTATATAAATAATAATTAAAATTAAATGTTTAAAAAATCAAAAACTTAAACTAAGATAATTAAAGTTGAACGAAGTCACTACGAGTAATTAGCATTTGAAAATGATTTTCTTCGGTCTTAAAAACATTAGTTTACCATGGAAAGACAAAAATATCATTAATAAATCATCATCATGCATCCTTAATTATTAAAGATATTTTGGCCTTTTCCACCCCTCTACCTCACGTATTTTAGTGCAGACCCGAAAGTAAAAAACATTTCTATTAGCCTTTTTCTTTCACATATCATGGTAAGAAATTAGTACTAAGCTAAGAGCTGAGAACTGTTCCAGGAGGATGCCACTAATTTTATTGTTAGTTTGAATATGAAATGACAAAAATAATCTAAGTTCAGTTTAGCATTGTTGTTATTTTTTATTTTTAGTTTTAGTTTTGAAAAAATTAACAACAAGCTGACACTAAAAATTAAAATGAAAAACTAACAATTTATTTAAAATAAGTTTTAACATTGACAACTAAAATTATAGAGTTGTTTTACTAGTATTAAAACTACTTTTATTCTTATTTATCTAAGAATCATAGTAATCTGTTGAAAATCATAAATGAACTCAACTAATTTTTTATTTAAAATTGAAAATTTTATAAAAATTAAAATTAAAAATTAAAAACCACAATCATACTAAATGGTGCATTAATGATTACGAGCACTGGCTAATTATTAAAGGTATTTTTGGGTTTTTATACCTAGATTGATATATATATATATATATATATATTTTCAACTAATTGACATCAAAATTAACTAGTCTAGATTGAGATTTCAAGAACTTAGACTAAGAATTTAGGTTTTCAAAATAGTAAATATCAAGTCCACAAAACTCTTGGTGATTAGAAACCTATAATTCTACTCGTACACATGATCATTATCATTTGGAGACTATCTTTCATTTATTTTCTACTTTTCAAGAAAAAGGAAAATTTCTTATACATAGTAATGAAAAAGGGAGATTCAAACATGAGATTTCCATGTCTAGCACTATGTGATCTAATGACTATAACCTACGTAGAACGTGTTATGACATGCAAGTCCTGGGTTCTACACCAGGCATTACTTTCCCCATCCCCCACAATTCCCCTTAGTTCAAAAAAAAGACATGAGATTTCCATAATTTCATCTTGTCTCTTTATTACATAATCAAAGCCTTGTCAACACATGGACACGGGTAAGGCTTGGAACCAGTAGGTATAAGAAGAGGTAATTTGACAGCAAAATAAGTACTAAGTACTCTTTTTTTTTTTTCAAAGTAGACAATGACATTGAAGGATATATTTAAAGTTGGCCTCTGTTTGTTGAATTTGGTCAACGCATGAGGTAGGGTTTTAAGACGGGGTTAAGCGGGCAAATCAAAATGCAAATCGTTATGTGATTGGTAAATCCTTAATGATATTTATCTATTTAAAAAAAGAAAAGAAAAGAAAAGAAAAGAACACCTTTTGTTTGGTACGACTTGGAATGTCGTAAGCATTGCTTTTTACATGTGAACGCAATCCTTTTATTCAGCCCACAATGTTAACTCAGTCAGAGGAAATTACAAAGCAATTCCTCACTGACTTGAGTCTTCCATAAGAGTACAATCTTGAATTTTCCTTGCTAAAAGATACATGAAAAAATCTCCCTCACCTCTTTGGTAAAGACAACCATCTTATTACTCCATCTATTTCAAAATATAAGTTTTAGATAACGTTTTTTTTTTTTTTTTTTCTCAATTGTATATAAATTATAATTGAAAATTTTTTTGATTAAATAAAACAACTTAATAAAAACTACGTATAGGAAAAATATCTCAATTATCATATATTATAAAAAACATTCTCTAAAAATGTGTAAAATATTGAACGTCCTATATTTTGAAATAAAGTAGTTTTTTATTACTTTGATTTTTCAGAAAATTTGTTTGATAATTGCTTATCAGCGTCTAAAATGTAAACAAACAAATCCAGAAAAGCTACTGCTAAAAATACAACCCAAAAAGACATAACTTTTTCTAAACTTGCTCATTAGCGTTTTAAATGTTAAAAGCAACATGTTTATCTAACAAGTTTTATGAAAAATCAAAACAAAGAAGGCCAATAAACTGAACACAAAAGCAGTTTTGACAAATCTAAAATTTGTTTATGCTAGAGTAGTACTAGAGACTGAAGAGCAACAAATTTCACTAACACAACTCACAAACTCACTTGACAACAAATTTGATTGGCTGTTCTCATAAAGTGACTCCCTTATAAAGTTGTTACTCGCTTGATGTTCCATGGTTTTGGGGAAACTTTTTGAAAGGTTTTTTGCCCAAAGGACTAATAGTCTCCTCTAGGCTCTATATCCCTAAGCCATATCCCACTCAAGCCACAATTTTAAGAGAAATTAGCTGGAGAAGTCGGAATTTTTAGGCTTAGTTTCTAGTCCTTGGGACATCTACCCTTTACAAACCATTTGCCCTAGTCTTACAATTCAAGTTTGGAGGAGTGTAAACATAGGAACAAAAGGCACAACCTACACAGAGATTCTCATAACTTAAAATGTTTAGTTGCATAATGAGCTGGCCCAGCATTCTTCCACTTGTATATATGTGAACATGAAAAAGAGATATCCTAACCCCAGCATCACCACTAAACAAACATCACCATCATTATCACAATAAATTAACTTCCATTAGCAATGGTTTCTCCTATTTCGTCATAGGCTATGGCATCTTGGGGCCCCCCCAAATCATAGACCCTGAAACTTTTATTCGAAATCAATATATCTTTGCCCTTGCACATGCATTGACAATATAAAAAAGCAAATATAGAGATAAAAACAAGAACAAAGCAAACAAACTAGATATTTAGTATATAAATGACACAGAAAATGACTTCCACTTGGTCGGGTTTCCCTGGACCAAAAACTTCCTGAAATCTAGATAACAGCTAAGAAAGGTGGGAGGCAATAGTTTTACCGTGCTTGATCTTCCTCCATCAATGACCCACAGAAAATTTGATCTTCTCTAGCTAAGGATCACAGATGCCATGAATCAATCTCTTGAGTTGACCTGCCACTTAACAAGAGTCTAGACTGACAATTTTTGGCTGGCATTATGGATCTAGTTTCATTTTATCGCTTAAACAAACAAACACTTATCACTAACACCTAACTGATGAGAAAAAGCGTCATGTGGAGAAATATTCACTTCACTACATTTAAATGGAGACAAAAGGCAAGTATAAAGTCATTCTTGTTCCAGCAACAATTTAAAATCGAACTACTTAAGACCTCTTTTTCAATGGTATGACACACCACAGGCTCAACCTTATCATCTTGCCAGGACACATAAAGTGTGGTAACAAAATAATTTATTCCCATTGCAATTCAAATTCACAAATGAAGCAATATATAGTTATTAGTCAACAAAATAATTCACAGTAACGATGGATAATTGAAATATAATTTGGCTTACAGAAGTCTGGAGAACCCCATTTGGCTCTGAAAACACAATCACTATGCAGGAACATTTGTGTTCAATAACCTAGATGCTTTTCATCCAGGAAACGAACTACACGATGAAATAGATGAAGAATGCTTTTCATCCTTGAACATTGCAGTATCAAGAATTTCTCACCGTATAGCATCCTTTTATATCAAGGTAAAATTACTCTCAAAGGAAATATACTTTCTTCTCAATTCTGTGATCCCTCCCTCCCAATTAAATAGTTGGATATCTACAACAAAATGCCTTTTACATCAGGGAGTAGCCAAGTTTTCCCAGCACAGAGTAAATTAATGGAAAAAATTGTTACCACCTGGAAACCAGGAATCAAGAGAAGCCTAGAAAGAACAAAAAGAACAAATTGTATTTCACAGCCTCTGTATGGTGTTCAATGCCACAATATTATTAACATCAAATTACTTATCTTTTTGGTGCCTTCAGAGCCTTTTCACTTTCATCTTCCAAATGTCACAAAAATCTCAAGATCATTGGGCATCCCATTGCATTTACTAGCCACCATTCCGCGAAAACATAGAGCTAAGATTCATTGACATTGTTAGCAGTCATATTCAAAGCAAACTCATCATAATTTGGCATGTTCCTAACATGATCAAGGACTCGGGAAAGTTCTCTATGAACATAACCATAACGCTCCTTTGAAATCAATGATTCTGTCAATAATGCTGATGCAAGAGAATGAAATGCTTGGGCACACTCGTCACTGCTGCTTTGTGCAGTTTGATCTTCAAAAGGAACTAAGGAATTCTCCAAACGCCACCGGGGCAGAATATATTTTTCTGGGATTTGAAAGTAGTTCTTTACTAACAGTACTCTAAGGCAATGTCTACACAACATTCCAGAATGTTCAAATTCCTTGCATGAACAGTGAATTTGCTCATCTTCTTGAATCCAAAACACAAGACACTCCCCATCCATTTTCTTATAGTGCCGCACTAGATATGATCCATCTGCCATTTCTGTTGTTGCATATTGCATGCACAGAACAATTTCATGTTGTAACACATTGAAGGCATAAGGTGTAGTAACATTGCGTGCATGTTCTTCAATTGGTAAACATGTCTTCATGTGCATATATTGCATCCCTTCTCTGGAATGACTCCTGAAGTCAGCAGTAAGACCAACCTGCAGAACCCAAAACATACCTGAAAAGTGTATACCAGACATCAGAGAGCTAAAGAGAATTAACAGTTATAGCCAACAAACCTGCTCAAAGAATACTTGCAAACAAGTCTGTCCACTCAAGATTCTTTTCAAGAATGCATCCATAGACTGAGAAAACTCAGCTGTCATGGTACGAGCAAGAAAGTAACCCCTAATATATGACAATGGCCAGGATGCTCGATATGAGAATAGTAGAGCTATGTGCTTATCTGAGGCAAGTCCAAAACGAGCAACCAAGAGACTCCACTGATGCTCAAACTCCTCTATGCCCTCCAGGTGACACAGCATATCAAATTCAGTTTTGAAATCTTCATATTGTGATCCAAGTGGTAGAGAAAACCAACTTGATAATTTGGAAAGAATATGCCATAAACAGATAACATGTCTTGTATCTGGTAATTCCCTAGCTATAGCATCTCTAAGGCCTGAATCTACATCTGTTATAATTGTCTGTGGACGCTTCCCTCCCATAAATCGAATGAAAGACTGTTCAAAAGAAGAAAATCATAAAAAGACACAAAAATATTGCAGATTGATCACAAGAAACTGTCCACAAACCTGTAATGCCCAGGTAAATGACTCAGAGCTTTCATCTTGCAGCAAGACACACCCAAAGAAAATTGCCTTTCCATGATTATCAATACCAAACCACACTCCAAGAAGCAAACCATATGTGATAGAACAATAGGTAGTGTCAAAAGTAACAACGTCCCCATACACCATGAATGCATGAACAGAGTCTCCATATGACCATGCAACATTTTCAACCTTATGGTTTTTATCTGTAGTGTAATCATAAACAAAATTCGCATCCCTCTCTGTCATAGACTTGCAGGCTTCAAGAAGCTCCAATGTATCATTTTCTCTTTTCTCAGTAAGCAAAGCATCATTTTCTTGAACAGTCTTCTTACAAGTTCTAACAAAATTCCGAACATCTTTCTCAATAAATGGCAATTGTCCAGGTTGAACTCCCTTTTCTAATTCCAACACCTTAACAATGCGATTGACAGGAAAACCAGCTTTGGAGAGTAAAAGAATTCTCTCCTGGTCTGCTTCCTGTATTTTCCGATATGCAGGAAGCAAACGTACTTGGTCATCTTCTAATAATTCATGGTTATGAACATTGCTAAACTGTGAAACATACCATTGAGTAATGCCATCAACAATTTCTTTTGTCAAATACAGTTTAGCATCGCATCCACATCGCACTGATTTTCGGTCCCTGGGATGCTCCACATTGGCCTTTTTTCTTGGTTGATTAAATCCAGACCGATAACAGACAAAATCTCGCCTATAGATCCCTAAATTTTGGCTTTCAGTTGAGCGCGCTTTTCTTATTGAAAATCCATTCTTCCGAGCAAAGTTGCTGTAGTATTCAAAAGCATCATCATCACTCTTGAATATTTGACCCACATAAGGTGTAAAGACAGCTTCTGATGATGACGATGTTGGAGTTGCCTCACTCTTTACTAGCTGAGAGGCTGCTGATGTCTGATCATCTCCTTCATACTTGATATAACACTTCCAATCACCACAAGGACACTGCTGGCGTCGAATCCAGATGTTATTAGATGGTTTCATTGCCATTTTCTGGAAAATAGATGCCAAAAGATGTCTTGCCTTTCCTTCTATGATGTTGTTCAATTCAAAACAACAAAAGATTTGAAAAATAAGAAAATACCCAATTCATGCAAAGCATTGAACAAGAAACAAGAAGGTAAAAAACTAAATTTAATTAAATCCAGGGCCTCTGTTGAAATGTTATATGTATATTTTACAAAAAAAATATCAGCAATTCTTAATTCACAATCTAGATAAACCCCCCTCCATCTTTCCCCACAAACCAGAGAGAGACAAACCCAACAGTTATCAAACACTATGGATACAAAAAACTTAACCGCAAATAAATACTAGCCAAATTCTTTAAATGAGAAGAGATAAATATACTACTTCAAAAAACATATATGTATATTAGTCTGGGATTAATAATATAAAATTGAGGAAGAAAAAAGAAAAAAAGAATGGTGCTTCAGCTAGTTGAGAAATAAAAAATGTAAAAATAAAAGGATAGTGATCGCAAAAATTGTGCTACCTGAGAAGAACCCTTCAGAGAAATTGGAGTGCTACCCTTTGGAGTAGCAGGGCTACTTGAGAAGAAGCCCTACTAATCGCAGGAAAAAGGTCTATTTGAGAAGAACCCTTCAAAAACGTCCTCAGAGTAGTTCAATTTTGTCTTCCTTCACAATGTTCATGTCCCAAAATTCATCTGCAATCGCTATATTCAAGTTACAGAGCCCTATAAGATAGAGAGATAATCATAATATCACTAGAAAGATTCGAAATTTAGTTTAAAAATGATATCTTTTGAGATAGAAAGGAGCTAATTAGGAAGAAATTTCTTACCCGGAAGACAGAATCTGAAATATTATGAATTTAAACCTTCTTAGAACCCTTTCACAGCATTTGGGTTCTTCATCTTCTTCAGTTTTAATTTAAAAAAAAAGAAAGTTGTTTCCATAATATTGTAATTTTAGATTAGTGCAAAGTCAATGAGCACCGTTTTGGGTTGGATGGGCCTAGACCAGTTTCACGGTCCAGTTCTGGTGGGTATGGTTCTTACTAGGCCTCGCAAACGACCGGGTTGTTTGGATTTTGTTGGGTCAACTTAAGTAACGGGTCAGAGGGTTTAAGCTGTAAATGGGTTGCAGGTTAACAAAAGCTAACCCTAACTTAACTTTACTGGGTTATGAGTCAACTATAAGTTTACTTTATTTTTATTTTTTATATTTTTTTTTATAATTTTATTATATTTAAATAAAATCATAGATATGTAAGTTGACTAACATTAAGAACTTTATAGTCCCCACCACAAATATTTAAATTAAGAAAAAATTATAGGTTGTATATAACAATAATTTAATTAATAATATTAGACTTAAAATATTAAAATTTCTTGAAAAATAAAGTATGAATTTTGTAATTATCATCTTAAAACATAATTTATCAAGAAGTTTAAGCCTCTCGTTAAGATGAAATTGCTCCTCCAAAAACTTTTTTTGACTAAATCGTATGTTTATATTCCAGCATCACATCTTTAATATTTTTAGTTATATTATTATCTAATTCATGATATTTGGTAATTAGACCAAACCGGCATGATTTCTAAAAGTAGAAGAAAAAATAATAATAAACAAACACTCAAAATAAATTCAAAACCATGTGAGTAGTGGAGAAGAGGTTGAAAAGTATAAATCAATAAAGAGAATTACTAATAAGAAAATTAATTTAAAATAATAAGAACAATATTTAAAATAATAATAATAATAATAATAATAATAATAATAATAATAAGAGAACGAATCAACCCATGAGCTTGCAGGTTTTGCCACTCCTAGTTCTTACCCTCATTTCTCAACTTAAGGAGCTGTTTGGTTGTAAAAACTTTTTCCCTAAATTTTCCTAACCACTTTCTTAATAAAAACTTTTTTTTTTTGGATAAAGTAGATATTTTAACAAAACAAGTCCTCTTATAAAAACTAAGTTTTAGAACCATGTAGTTTGTTTGTATTACATCTTTTTAGTAATTATTAAATATAATAATATTAATTATAATTAAAATTAATTCTTAATTAATGAACATAAAAGTTATTTTAAACAGATATTAATTTATTATAAACATATATTTAACGTACTTTCACATCAATTTAAATTTTTTGAAATAAATATATTAGAGCAATTCATTAAATCTATAACTATTACTAATACATCTTTTTTTTCACCCAAATTTGTCTTCTCTCTTCAAAATACCCATATTAAAAGATTTTAAGTCAAAATATAAAAGTCATAATTCATTAACATTATTCTCTTGATACTTTTTTATTTACTTATACTTTACCTTTTATTAATTTTTCTTACAATGTTATCATTTAGTTTACTTTCACATATTTTATTATTATATTTATTTATTTACCTATATTTGCCCTTATCAATTTATCTATATATTAATATTTTATTTATTATTATTCATTTCCTATTATCCTCTCACTATATTATTTTTTTTCTAATTACTCCCTTGTTGTATAATTTAGACTTTTAATAAAAAAATATGTCAAAACATTTTTAGATTTCTAGTAAAGGTTCTTTCTTTATTTTTAGGTTCCTTATAAATATTCTTATTTTCCACTTATGCTTTAGTGATTTATTTAAAACTCATTTATACATTTCAAATTAGTCTTTTAAGTTAATGTATTCATTATCAAGTTGAAATACATCAATTTTACATTGCAATTTGTAGACATTCATAATTATTAATATTTTAATAATCATTACTAAGAAAAATGTTATAAAAAATTATTTACATCTTAGTCATTATTAAAAAATACATTTATCCAAAAATAATAGAGTAAATAAGAATAAATTTGCAAAGTCCACATGAATATAATATAGTGTATAACTACATTAAACACTTTCTATAATTAAAATAAAAGTTAAATTATATATTTGGGTAAGTTGTTTTCAATTTTAATGATATAGAGATATAGAAGTGAAATTATTATATGGTAATTAAAGTGGAATTTGAAAAAAATTAGTAAAAAATTTGATATAATTACAGCATTGTTAAGTATTATTATATAAAGAATTAATTTAATAAGGAATTATTTGTATCATGTTCACCAAGAAATTTAAAAGGATATTAATTTATGTTAATCGAGCTCCAACTTCACTAAATATTTTTTAAGAGGTTCATTTGATATTTATTAAATATTTTAGAAAGTTTTGAATAGACTCAGTAGATATTTATTTGGTATTTATTAAATATTTTAATAATTTTTATAATATACTATTGAATTTGAAAACTAGTATATAATTAAAATTATCGAATCAATTTGGAATTGAAGTTGATGAATTAATTGAGTTGGAGTATAGAAAGAAAAGAAATTTGGTTCTTTTTTTTTTTTTGTTGAATCAATTTGTGAAGTCAAATTGATGTCTTGATAATTAAAATTATAATTACATTTATAATTATTATTAAAGATTTTAAAGGACCCATTGAATATTTATTTAAGATTTTAAAAGGATTTTTAACAGGATATTGGGTATTTAGATTAAGGAAATGATTTTGGGATAATCTTTTTGTATCAACTTTTAATATAATTTGATATGTCATTTAAATAATTGGTTTTTTTAATTCATGTAGACCCATGATATTAAATACATTAACTCATTTAATGACACGTGGAAGTTGTATCAAAAAGTGATATAAAAATATTGTCCTTATAGCACTGCCCTTTAGATTATTATTGAGAAAATAATTAAGTTTGGATTTTAAGGGCCAATTAGGTATTTAATTGATATCTATTGAAAATTTTAAAACTAATTGAGAATTTATTTGGTATTTATTAAAAAATTTTAAAAGTAGTAGAGGCCATAGCTCACTATGCATGGCTAAATTAGTAATTTTAAAAGAGATTTATATTTTACAAGTTGGACTACATGGTAAAAGTATAATTCAAGTATTAGAATTATAAAATTATTATTAATGAAATAATAATATATATAAAATAAAGAAAAGTATATATCAGTCCTTACTTCTAAAATAAATTGAAATTTTGACTTTAAAGCACGTTACTTTATTTAATTAAAATTCAATTCAAAATTAAAATATCTATCTTATTAAATATTAATATTTAGATTTGAAAACTAATTATATTAAAATATATAATCAATTTTCAAATTTAAGTCTTAGTATTTAATTGGGTGAATTTTGAGATTTTAATTTTTAAATATAAATTAGGATTCTAATTTTTTTCTTGGGTGTGGGGATTGTTATGCACTATTTTCTATAAAATAATTTCATTGAAAATATTTTAATAAATTTGTAGATGGGACTAAAATTAATAAACTATCGTTAATGAAATAATATATAAAATAATTTTATTACATATATTTTAATAGGTTATGTTTCCCCAAAAATCCTCAGCTGACATTTACCGCGTGAGTTTGGTTATTAGGCGTGCCACTTACTTTGTCTAAAAATAAGAAAATAGGATTTTTCAAACGATCCTTCTCCTTTCCAACGGTCGACCTCCAATAGGATGGTTGGAAAGAACGTCTATTAAATGAATTGCGCCTCAGATGATGTTGCAAAACAGAGGGTAGAGTTATGCAAAATGGGTTACTAATTGCCTTGGAAACCTCCAAGCACTTCACAACCAAACAAGTGTAATAAAAGCTACAAATCCTAAAATAAATGCAATATCCTAAAGCAATTAAACTAACATGAAGTAAAGAACAAAAAATAACATGCCATGAAGATTAAATTCGCAGACAACAGAAAAAATAAAATAACAGACAATGATTTCAACTACGCAACCCATAATGATTAACTAAAACTGAAGTAGAAACTATGAAATGATTAAAGTCTAGAAACTTATAAATTTAAATCTGGAAATTTAATTTACACAAACTGCATGTTTGGATATTGTGTAGAGACAAAAGAACAATGGTAGAGAACGTTCAACCTATTTACATGAACGAATAACATAACTAAATCCATAAAAGGAAGAAGAACTAACCGAATCAAAAGGGCAGACCTGTTTTGAAGGCTAAATTGCTTCCAAATGTTTAAAAATTAATCTAAATTGGAATTTGCGGGAGGAAATATGAACAAAGATGAACAAACCTAGGCTAAGGCTATGAACTAATCTGGAAAATCTAGAAACTATTGCTGAAATCTGGAAAATGCAGTTTGAAAGCTGAAAAACATGCTCTGGGCAGTCTGTGTGTGTGTTGGGCAAACCTCCAAATTGGTCTCTTTTCTCTGTATTTATTTTCTTCGGTGCTGGTAACTTTCTCCATGATCTTTGGTACTGTTCCTCGATTTTCGGCACTGTTCCTCCATGATCTGGTAATGGGATTGCAGGTCTGGCAGTTATTTAATAGTTATCTGATTTTTTTTTAACCTTATCTCCAACAACCTTAAAGATAACTACCTAAAATTCCTTAATTTCCCATTTTAAATCAAACTCAAACTACCAGATCCAATCTTATCTTCTGCCACCTAAGATCCAACCTCCTTGGAAATCCATCTGGGCTGTTAAATTGTAAGCCAGCTCAACCCAAATCCAACCTATTGATTTTCTTGATAATTAGGCTTTATCTTGACATGTCGCCTTACCCTATTGGTTTATTTTAGGTGTAAACAATGCCCCCCAACACTTGGTTTTATGGGAATAAATCCAAGTGTTTAAATTTTAAATTACCTTTCAGACTTCAAAGGCCACGTGCAAAATCTGCTAAATCCCAAGATGATTGCAGCAAGTATTCCCAACTTTTTCATAGCTGACTTTGTCTGAGCGCATCCAGCCATCCACAGCCAGTCATGGCCGCTCGATCAAACTTGCTCTCATTTTGGAATAAACACATGAAAGCAAATCAACTTATTTATGCACAGACAGAAGTATGAACCTGGCTCAGACAGCTTCTTAGGACTCACAGCTTCTTGGGACTCTAAGCCTCTTGCCTCCCAGACTATGGGATAATAAGGCTTGAGATAAATTCCATTGATTTTTCTAGGATGAAGCTCTCTATCAAGCGACTCCAACCAATAAGCACCCCCTCTCAACACTTCATGAATTCGAAATGGTCCTTCCCAATTTGGGGACCATTTCCCAAATCTATGATCTTTCTTGCCAAAAGGTAAAATTGCTTTCCAGACCAAGTCACCAACTGCCAGATTTTTACCTTTTACCCTCTTGTTGTAAGACTTTGCAATTTTAAGTTTTTGAGCTTGCAATCTATCCAAAGCTGCCAAACGTGTGTCTTCAAGGTCCTCAAGCTCAAGCATCATAGCCTCGTCATATTCCCCAGACTGGAGATTATGCTGAATTGCTATTCTTAAAGACCTAGCTGTTAACTCCATTGGCAAGACTGCATCATGGCCATATGTCAAGGCAAAAGGTGTCATTTTGGTTCAACTTCTCTGTGAAGTTCTATAAGCCCATAGTGTTTCAGACAATAGTTCATGCCAGCGTCTAGGGTTGTCATCCACCATTTTTTCAACCAAATTAATTACCACCTTATTAGAAGCGTCCGCTTGCCCGTTAGCTTGTGCATAATGAGGAGTAGAATTTAACAGACGGAAATCCATTTCCTTTGCAAATGCCTCCACTTGATGGCTGACAAAAACTGTGCCTTGGTCTGTTGTAATTGTTTCTGGTAGACCAAATTTGTGAATAATGTCCTCTTTGATGAACTTGATTACATCAGATTGGTCTACCTTCTTCATTGGTTTAGCCTCCACCCATTTGGTAAAATAATCCGTTGCCACTATAATAAATGAATGACATTTTGATGAAGGGGGATACACCTTACCAATCAAGTCAATAGCCTAGCCTCGAAATGGCCACAGTTTCACAATAGAGTTAAGTTTAGAGGCTGGAACTCTTTGAAGTGACCCATGGATCTAACAAGATTTGCAGCCCTTAGCATAAGTAATATAATCTTTCAAGACAGACGGTTAGAAGAAACCATGTCTGCGAATTAACCAGCGCATCTTGTTCCCAGCCTGGTGTGCACCACAAATCCGATCATGGACATCAGACAACATCTGGAAACTTTCATCTGGACCCAGACAATGCAGCAGTAGTTCATCATGGCCTCTCCTATAAAGCACATTCTCAACCAAAACATAATTAAGAGCTTGCATTTTGGTTTTCTTAGATACCTTAGCGTTTTGGTCCTTAAGGTACTGCATAATTGGAAAGTGCCAGTTTGTCTGGGTAACATCAATGCTGCAGGTAGAAATTGTCATGCCACGTTGATGAATTGATGGCATACTGCGCTTTTCAACTATTATAACCTTCTGCATTACACCTTCAGGGATTCGTAGACCTGAAGCAATCTGGGCCATTTCATTAGCTTCATAATTCTGGTCTCTAGGCACATGTCTGATGGACACATCGTCAAACTCTTCTAGTAATTTCACAGCCAAGGCAAAATAAGGGGCTAAGGCAAGGCTAGTACATTTGTACTCACCAGACAATTGCTTCAAGACTAGCTGTGAGTCCCCTATAACCTCAACCATGGATACTTTAAGCTCCACTAACATCTCAAGACCAATAATCAAAGATTCATATTCTGCTTGATTATTTGTGCAATCAAAATCCAGCTAGAAGACATCTGTGTTTTTAGCCCAGACGGAGAGATAACCACGACTCCAGCTCCAGTCATGGTTTCTGTACTATATCCATCAAAAATAAGTTTCCAGAGAACTAAACTTATTGAAAACAAGTTAATCCCTTTTTCTTCGTCTGCCTCCACGTTCAGACATGGATGATCTGCAAGAAAGTCTGCCAGTGCCTGCCCTTTGACAACCTTCTGTGGTATATACTTCAAATTAAATTCAGACAAGGCCAGAATTCATTTACCTATTCGGCCTCTTCACAAAGGACGAGACAACATATATTTGACAATATCAGTCTTGGCAACCACATACACCTCAGAATAAATCAAATAATGTCTTAATTTTATTGCAGCAAAAAAGAGAGCAAGACACAACTTTTCGACCGAAGAGTATTTCACTTCGGTTTGGGTCAAACATCGACTCAAGTAATTCATAGCCTGATCCTGTTTTTTATCATTTTCCTGCGCCAGTAGACATCCTATGGACTCGTCTACGGTAGATATATACAAAATTAAAGGCTTATTTTTCACAAGCGGTATAAGTACTGATGGTCTGGATAAGTACCGCTTTATCATATCAAAGGCACACGGGTGGTGCTCTTCCCACTTAAAATCTGCCTTAGACTTGAGTTTCAACAGAGGAGAAAAGACTCTGGTTTTCCCAGCCAAGTTAGAAATGAATCGTCGTAAAAAATTAACTTGGACAAGAAATCTTTGCAACTCCTTCTTGTTCTGTTGTGGTTTCGCCTCAATCACAGCCCTGGCTTTGTTCTTGTCAACCTCCAGACCACGCTCATGCACCAAGTACCCAAGGAAGTTACCCGCAGACACTCCAAAGGCACACTTTAGTGGGTTCATTTTCAAGCCATGTTGCCTCATCCGCTCGAAAGCCTTCCTCAAATGGACCAGGTGGTCTGCTTCGCCATGTGACTTCACCACAACATCATCAATATAGATTTCCATGAATTTACCAATCATATCATGAAAAATTGCATTCATGGTTCTTTGATAAGTAGCTCCAGCATTCTTCAGACCAAATGGCATCACAACCCATTCAAAAGTTCCAACAGCACCTGGGCATCGAAAGGTCGTCTTAAGAACGTCTGCGTTTGCAATAAAAATTTGGTTGTACCCACTATGACCATCCATGAAAGATAGAATTTTTTGACGGGCTACTCCATCAACCAACAAGTCTGCAATTGGCATAGGATACTCATCCTTTGGTGTAGCTAAATTCAGGTTTTGAAAATCAACATAGACTCTTAATTTTCCATTCTTTTTCAGCACAAGCATTACATTTGACAACCAGTCTGCATACCTGCATGTCCAAATGAATCCATCTTTTACCAGTCGCTCAATTTCTTCTTTCACCTTCAAAGTGACCTCTGTAGACATGCGTCTAGGCGGCTATTTATACGGTTTGAATCCTTTTGCAATTGGCAGTTTATGTTCCACCAATTTTCGATTCAGACCTGGCATTTTTGAGTAATCCCAAGCAAAACAGTCTTTAAATTCATGCAAAAGTCTGACAATTTGATCTCGTGTCTGCGGCTCAAGAGAGCCACTGATAAATGTTACCTTTGGTTCACTTTCATACCCTAGATTGATCTCCTCTAGTGGGTCTTGAACTTCAACTTTTAAATCATCCAATTTGGTTGGGGCCAGATCCATCTCCTCCAAAGTTATTTCATCACCTCGGTCTGCCTCCTCACCTTCATGAACAATTTCAGACCTGTCTACTTGAACTACTTTTTCAGCAAAATAGGCCGCTAATTTCTTTGTTATCTCTAACACAGCCTTTTCTCTTTCCTGTCTCTGACGAGCTTGCTTCATTAGATTTCTTTAATTCTTAGTTTCCCCTTCGGCCTATAAGGAATTATTGTTGTTGGCCGAAGAAGTCCATCACAGACTTCCTCTACAGCACGTTTAGACAAAGACGGTCTGCTGCATACTGTTATCCCAATCGGTTTCCCATGTCCATCCATCCCAAAAGATCGAATGGTACCAATGTTTTCTTCATAATATCTAGCCTCTACCAGGTGAGTATTAGCTGAAAAAGGCTTATCATCTGCAGACACGACCTCAGCCTTGCCACCATTCCAGAAAATCAGTTTCTGGTGAAGTGAAGAAGGGACACACCAACTTGAATGAATCCAGTCACGCCCCAAAAGTGCATTGTAAGTAGCAACAGTATCCACCACCAAAAATGCAGACATAAGTGCCATATTTCCCACTGTTAATTCAACAGGCAGCACACCCCTTGAACGATTCACCCCTCTTGTAAAATCACTAATTGTAACCTCAGTATACACTAAATCATCAAGAGACTTGCCTATTTTGTAGAGCATGCAAGTTGGAAGGACATTGACTGCAGCTCCATTATCCACCAAGACACGGCTGATTGGAGTCCCATCCATGTGAGCATTGATATAAAGTGGCCTAATGTGTCTGGCCATCTTTTCTTCTGGTTTTTCAAACACAATTTTGTCAGCCATGTCCTCCTCTTCATCATCTTGAGTTGGAACAACGATTACCTCTTCTTCTGTTTGTTCTGGGAACTCACAGACGATTGGTTCCTCCTCCTTCTTGGCTTGGAAAACCAAGGGTACGTCAGCACCAGACATGACAAATTCATTGAGAATTCCCCAAAATGAATAGTGTCATCTTCTTTTGATTCAGCTCCACGATTCCCAGACTGTTCTTGTGCTTCAAAAGTTGCTTTCAAAACCCCGTCTGGACTCATAATGACAGATGCCACCTTTGGAGAGGTTGGAGATTGGTCATCCCCCTTTAGTAGAGTCTAAGTTACAACCTCCTTTTTCTCTTTTCTCATCCACACCATATTCCCTTTTGTAGGTTGGCGTGGTCTACGAGATGAACTTCCCTTAGCTTCCATCTGTTGCTGTTGCCTTTTCCGCTCTTCAGCCCTCTTGCGTTGTAGTCTGCGCCTCAAGGTTCTGGGATTCTGGGCTGGAAACTTGGGATGATCGACTTTCTCCCATCGTTTGGAAGGTGACCTGAGTGGCAATTTGGCCATCCTTGGAGACCTAGTACCAGTTGAGTAACGTCTGGTACCTTTTGGGCTGAAGTTCCTGGTCACAATGATCCTTCCTTGCCCTCCGAGCCTCTGTTGGTCTGACCTGACGCTTCTGCTATGTCTGGATCTCTGTGCCTTAAGAACCCACCTCAAGTCTTCAGCAGCAAGGTTCCTTTGAGCATAAGGCAGACTACGATTTCTAGCAACACTCCTAAGGCCTGCAACATTCACGTTGACAAACACAGCTGGAAAAGGGTTTGCATCCACTCCCATGGTTTCCTTCGCTTTGTTTGGAAATTTCAAGATACCCTTATCAATATTTTCTTGCAAGACATTATGAAAAATAAGACAATTATCAGTAGAATGCTTCCAAAAATTATGAAATTTGAAATAATCTCTAACTCCAATTTTAGCCACTGTCGGGATTTTAGGTCCTGGCGGTAGCTTAACCAGACCACTCTTTTTAAGGTGGTCGAATATATCACTAGCTTTTGACACATCAAAAGTATATTGTTTTCCAGCCTCACCAACATAACATCTCATAGACGTCTCAGGCTGGTGAGTTGGTCTGACAGGGTCTGGACAAACAACAAGCTGGTCTGGACAAACAACAAGCTTGTCTGTAACAACCTCAGCCACATCAAGTTCAAAATGAGGGTCACTGTAATAGGTTCCATGTGATGCAACTTTCTTTTGAACATCTTCTTTCAGCAAATTTTCATATCGAACCACTTTATAAGACAATTCATAAAAGTCTCGGAATTCCATCCCCTCAAATTTCTTTCAGAGCTCAATGTCCAGACCATTTTGAGCCAGCTTAGTAAATTCCTGTTCTGGTAGTGCAACTCTACATTTCAGTTTGGCTCTCCGGAATCTAGCAAGGAATGCCTCAGACGACTCTCCAGGCTTTTGGGCTAACCTCGACAAGTCTGCCATAGACACTTCCGGTTCACAACGATAGAATTGAGTATGAAACAAGTCCTCCATTTGCCTCCAAGAGTAGACTGAATTTTGAGGCAGACTGAGGTACTAAGTAAGGGTTGTCCTAGTCAAAGAGCTAGGGAACAATCTGAGTTTCAAGTTATCATCTCCAGACTTCTCTCCACACTGTATTGTGAAGCGTCCAATATGTTCAATAGAACCTCACCAGAAAATAAAGTGAACTCAGGCACTTTAAAACCCCTTGGAAAAGGATTTTCATGATCAATGACGTCTAGATAAGGCTT
>BPVZ01000050.1:458239-477489 GCA_020521535.1 Rubroshorea leprosula | reverse complement strand
AGTTATCTAATTTTTATTTAACCTTATCTCCAACAACCTTAAAGATAACTACCTAAAAATCCTCAATTTCCCATTTTAAATCAAACTCAAACTACTAGATCCAATCTTATCTTCTGCCACCTAAGATCCAACCTCCTTGGAAATCCGTCTGAACTGTTAAATTGTAAGCCAGCCCAACCCAACCCAAATCTAGTCTATTGATTTTCTTGATAATTGGGCTTTACATTGACACGTGGCCTTACCTATTGGTTTATTTTAGGTGTAAACAGGTTCATAAGTGATACTATACTTTTATTGTGCAATTTGACCTATAAAATATTTTTTTATTTTAAAAAATAAATTGAATGTATTAATAATAGAAAATAGTGAATTGTCCAAAATGATTTATTTTTTCCCATAAAATATACCTTATTAGTGAGATTCAAGGCATTTTGATCATAAAATATGAAAAATACTTTTTCAAGTTTAACTAAAAGGAAAATGAGACTAAGAATGTGCTCATGGTCTAATGATCCCCTCTCCTTTTTGTAGAAAAACTTCTTATACTAAGTTTGAAAGTGAGGCTAGTAGAATGTCAAGTTAAATTTGCTATTGCATTGGGACAACCAAAGCGAGTAGATCTTTCGTATCCCTTTTAACGAACCAATATGTAAAAACATTAAAAGATTTGCATAAACTTGCAACTTTCATCCTTGAGATAAAAAAGTTTATGCAATATTTCATTAAAAAAAACATTTCTCCATATTATTTACTCTAATAGTGCAACATAATAAAAAAAATTTTATATCATAGAAAAATTACAACATATAAAAGAAAAAACATCATTTCAATGAACTTGATCTAACTCTTCCTTTGTTCATGGTTTAATGTATTTCCTCTTCCTCGATTAAATTGCATGAAAAATTCCTACAAACTACGCATGTAAGAAACAATGTTTATTGAACCGGACCATTAAGTTGAACAATTTATCTCAAATTATAATGTTTAGATTTAATTGATAAAAAATTTAATTTTTATAATGATTAAAAAAAATCTCTCATTTTCAAAAGTTTTCTGACGTTTTCAAAAAAAATTTATTATTATATATATTTTTTATATAATTGTGTTTGTTGAAAATTTCGTTGATTTTATAAAAACAAAAATGATTTTAGTTAAGTGAAAAGACAAGCATCGAAATAGGTTAAATGTTAAATTTAGTCTCTCAACTTTACAAAATGCACATTTTTGGTTCCTTAAAAATTTTTTGCATTTTTTTGATCCCTTAACTCTAAAAATTGCACAATTTTGGTCCTTCTATCAGTTAAGTATGATGTGGCAGTTAAATAATTTCATGTGGCATTATTTTTTAATTTTTTTGATGATGTGGCTGTAGTCACAAAATCTGCAAAATCAAATAATATGTATTGATTTGCAAACTAAATACAATTATTATAAACTTGAAGAAAAATGGGAAACAATCTCTGATTTAGAGTGCTGCAGTGCATGTGCTTAGGTTTTGAAGAGTAACACGTCTTAGAACAGCACGATCCTCTGATTAACAGCTGAATGTTAGAAGGGCAAGGGCTTAAGCTTGTTCTTGTCCTTCAAGGGATTTAAGACTTGCACTTGAAACTTTTCCTCCTTGACATGGATTTGGAGATTACCCTTGGCAAGAGGTTGGGGCTGAAGGGCAAGGGCTTAAGCTTGTTCTTGTCCTTCAAGGGATTTAAGACTTGCACTTGAAACTTTTTCTCCTTGACATGGATTTGGAGATTACCCTTGGCAGGAGGTTGGGGCTGAAGGGCAAAGGCTTAAGCTTGTTCTTTTCATTCAAGGGATTTAAGACTTGTACTTGAAACTTTTTCTCCTTGACATGGATTTGGAGCTTACCCTTGGCAGGAGGTTGGGGCTTGAAACTTCGAGAATTGTTGAGGGAGCTTGAAGCTTGTCATTCCTCTCCTTTTCTCCTTCTTCCTTCTTCCTCTCTTCTCCTTTTTTTTTTTTTTTCTCTCAAATGATGGCCTATTTATAGGCAAAGGAATTTTTCCAAATGACCTCAAATACCCTTCACTTTAAGGATAATTTGGTCATTTTAATATATTTATTTATTATTTTTTAAAATTAAAGAGAAAATATCTCTTTAAAGATTTATTACCCTAACTTTCAAGAGTTTTACTAGGGTAAGTATATTTTAATTTTGACATTTTTTTTAATGCCTACAGTGGCAATAATATATATTATAATTATGTTATATAAATAAATAAAAATGCCACATAGATTAATATGTATATTTTAATTAAAAACAAATAAAATTACTTTATTACCCTCACCCTCCCAATCCCTCTTCTTCCCCTTCTTTCTTTCTCTTTCTTTCTTTCTTTCTCTTTCTTTCTTTCTTTCCTGCCTTGGGATAGACTGGGTTTCGTCGAACCCAGCTGCTGGGTTCGATGGAAACCCAGCCTTGCTAGGTTCGTTGACCAACCAAGGCTAGATTCATCGGAATCCAGCAAGGCTGGATTTGATGGAAATCTAGCCTTGTTGGGTTCGTCCACCAGCCAAGGCTGCATTCATTGGAACCCAGTAGATTTGGGTTTCGACAAACCCAGCATATCTGGGTTTCGACAAAGCCAGCAAGGCTGGGTTTCAACCGAACCCAGCTTTGCTGAGAAAGCTGGGTTCGACAGAACTGAGCAACTGGGTTCATGTTTTTTCATTCTTCTTTTGATTTCTATTCCTAGTTGTTAATAAATTTGGGGGTTGATTTACAATTTGATTATATTTTTGTTAGAATTTGATTAAAATTTGATTGTATTTTTGTTGGAATTTGATTAAAGTTTGATTGGTATTGTTTATTGCAGGGTTAATTTGATTTGATAAGATCTGCCAGGTTTGAGGTTTCAATGAAACCCAATAGCTTAAGTTCCCCCGAGAAAAGAGAAGAAGAAGAAATGGATTAAGATTGATTTTGCAGATGGAGTGGAGATGAGAAAGCATTCATCGAAGAAAAAGAAATGGGTTAAGATCGATTTTGTAGATGGAGTGGAGATGAGAAAACATTCAGAGAATAAGAAGAAATGGGTTAAGATCAATTTTGCAGAGAGTGAAGATGAGAGACCAGTTTGCAAGCAACGTGGGAGGAGCTTTGGCGTGAAAAAGATGACATGTCATAAAAAAAAATCCAGATCAGTATCTTTTTAAGTTGTGCTCACCATGTCATAAAAAAAATATAAAAATGCCATGTGACCGAGTTAACGGCTCAAATTGACAAAAAGACTAACGGAGTGCATTTTGTATAATTGAGGAATAAAAAAAGTACAAAAAATTATTAAAGGATCAAAAACATACAACTCACTAAAATTATAAGACCAAATTTAACATTTAACCTATCAAAATATAGAGTATCAACTTTCCAAGTATCTGTACTTGAATGTCACTACCTCTTCCCCTCAAAAAGGGTTTTGATGATAAAGCTGCTAAAGCATGTCTGACTGCGTACGCCTAGATGTACTTCTTCCTATGGCAAAAGGCTCAACATCCATTATATAGCTTATCGTAACCCTTTATTCATGAATTTTTGTCAATCAAATCATATTACACTTGAGAGAAGTCCTTGGTGACACAATGACCTCTCCTGCTTTAATAATAGTATTTTCAGGCATATAAAGAGTGTGATTTGAGTACCATCCTCCTGTTAAAAAAAACTCAATCAGATTACGCTCGACGCCCAGCGTCACCATATGCAAATTAATTAAAATCACTGAGTTTCCGATGCTTATAGCTCACCCACTATTCAGAAGAAGAGGCTCTTGTTGACTTCTATTTAAAAAAATAATAATAATAAATCTTGAATCAATATAAAATAAAATATGAGTTATAACATCTTGACAAATGCATCATCTAATAGAAAGAGATTAATTAACCTACTGGTCTAGTGGCATGGATGCTGAATTAACATTGTTCACCTTATGTGAATGTTGTATTCAAGCTCTACAAATTTGATTTTTCATTTTCTTACTTAATTAATATATGTAACTAATTTCAATCTAATAAAAAAAATAATAGAAAGAAATTAATTACTTCAACAAGAATACATATTCATTGGAAGAAAATGCAACCTTGCTCAAAATTTTTAGTTTAAAGACCTCACAACATACAAAAAATCGCAAATTTTAGAAAGAGAAAAATAAAAAATAGAAGATAATAAGAGATTGCCCATTATGAAAAGAACCAAAATACCTTATCTCCTACTCTCAAGCATAAAATAGTTCTATAACCTTAGCACTCTAGGTGGAACAAATAGCTTTTAATGGTGCACTGTTACCTTCAAAAGTTTGCAAAGTAATTTTTTGAAGTCACTTCTGTATGCCTACATGATGTTGTTCAACATCTAAAACCATTAAAAGCAAATAATAGTCATTCATAAAGTCAAAACACTGAATAAAATGATTATCTAATTACATAAGTAAAACAAAAAAATTTTAAAGGTGAGGAAAAGTAATGTTCTTGTATATATTATTATAAAGAATTCAAGTACATATATATACAATGCTAGACAAGCTAAGGCAAAAGATCCTAGGCTAACGGTACAAAATTGAATAGGGAAAAACTGGGAAATAAATGTGCCTAACGGCTAGCTAACAGCTAGTGATTGATTTTGTGCTGTGATTGAGATTTTATGCTAGTGAATATCTCTAACACCCCCCCTTCAAGTTGGTGGATGTAAATCTGTAATGCCCAACTTGCTGAGAAGGAATTGAAATTGATCACCTCCCAATGCCTTTGTAAATATATCAGCCACTCGTAGGTTGGAGCGAACATGAGAAGTCTTAATAAGACCAACTTGAATCCAATGATGAATAAAATGACAATCAAGTTCAATGTGTTTTGTGCGTTCACAAAAGACTGGATTTGTGGCTATGTGAATAGCTGCTTGATTG
Organism: Rubroshorea leprosula; assembly: GCA_020521535.1. Classification (NCBI taxonomy): domain Eukaryota; kingdom Viridiplantae; phylum Streptophyta; class Magnoliopsida; order Malvales; family Dipterocarpaceae; genus Rubroshorea; species Rubroshorea leprosula. Next base: position 472,573 of record BPVZ01000050.1, on the reverse strand, counting down.
TCACAATGCAATTGCATTGGTTGAGAAGTATCAACTCGTAATGTCTTGAGCAAGCCTTTGAGCCATATGAGTTCACTAACAGTGGAAGCCATAGCTCTATATTCAGCTTCTGCTGATGGTCTTGAGACTGTGGATTGTTTTTTTGGTTTTCCACGATATAGGTGAGTTGCCAAGCAAAGTGAGGTAGCCAGTTGTAAATCTCCTTGTTGTGGGGCAACTAGCTCAATCAAAATCACAATAGGCTGAAAGTTGTAAAGAACTTGATGAAGAGAGGAAAATCCCTTGTCCAAGTGAGGATTTCAAGTATCGCAAAACCTGCATCGCAAAACCTGCATCGCAAAACCCGCATTGCTGCATCTAGATGAGGTTGTCGAGGAGCTTGCATAAATTGACTAAGAGTATAGACAACAAATGAAATTTCAGGGCGAGTTATAGTCAAATATATTAGCTTTCCAATCAGTCTCCTGTATTGCATAGGATCAGATAGAGGGGAACCAGTACTAGGAGTGAGTTTCAGCTTTTGCTCCATAGGAAAAGGGCATGGCTTGGTTCCAAGCATTCCAGCTTCAGTATATACAAGAACATTACTTTTCCTCATGGTATCAGAGCCCAGGTTCTACCATTGGAAGCCCGTTGTTAGCTCACCTGACAGGACCTGAAGTTAATACCGGGCCTGCATTTAAGGGGGCGTATTAACCCACGTGACAGGACCCGACATTCATAACGAGCCTGCACGTGAGGGGGCGTATTAAATGGGAAAATCCCACATTGAGTATAAAAATAAGAAACTTGTGGGTTAAATACAAGGAGGGCTACTCCACCTATTGCCAATTGGTTTTAGGTTGGATGCAAACCTTGTGTTGAGCTCACATGCAGGATTTTCAATAAAAGGAAAAGTAAAGGGATATAAAAAAGAGTACATATTTGTTGATCATATTAGCATTCTTGCATGTGCTTTTGTTTTCAGATTCATTAATGGTAAGAATGAATCTAATTGCAAACAAATTACCTAGATACACATACAAATAGCCCAAACATGACGTAAACCCAAACCTCTTCAATCTTGGGAAACTATAACAGAAAAAAAAAATTCCCTTTTATTTTGCAAGCCTGTTTGGAAAAAGAAAAAGAAAAAGAAAAAGAATATAAATTTGTTTATTTAAGAACTTTCGTATCCAAACCAAAAACAGAAGATCACTGTAGTTGCAAAAAATTCCAAATTCTTCTCTGGCTCAGGTTTTTTTTTTGGTTAACTTGCAAAACCTTAAAGGTTGATCATTAGGATAAACACTTTGATGTCTAAATGAGCAATAATCAAGTCTGCCAAAAAAAAAAAAAAGCAAAGAGAAAGTTTGATATCAGTTTTAATTACCTTTGAAAAAGGACCCTTAGAGGGTATTTATAATCTTCAAAGAGGGCATACACACATTTTTATTCATGGAAAAACGAGATTACATGTGTCAATTATCATAGAAATTTTTTATAAAAATCTGAATATGTATAGAGTTACTGTATAATTAATATAGAAGGGACAAGCTTAACCTCAATTGAGCTCATCACGTTTTAAGTGATGTTTAAGATACCTCGAGGTCATACGTCTGAGACAGTTTAGCTCATATGGGTCATCTACCTAGGACTACCATCGCAATCACACTAACATAATGAAGGTTTCCATGGGGAGTTTCCTAATGCAGGTTTCTCTGTTTGGCTCTACCTCTGCTATGCACTTTCTACATCTACTTTGATTGCAATCAATAGAAATTATTACTTGAAATCATTGTATGTGGTAGTTCCATTTGTAACTGTTTTATCTTCTACAATCGTTATATTGCTGCACATTTCCCTATCCTTTTGTAAGCCAAATTGTCCACATAAAATACCCCTGACCAAAGAGGAATTTTTCTAGTTAGTTGTTGTAGCTGCTATATTGCTGCATTTGTAAGTTTCCTAAGCAAATGATACGTCTTCCTAAATTAAAGGAAGAGAAAATTGGAGTAGCTTCTTATGAAAAAACTCATAAAAATTAGCAAATATCGAGATCAGTACATAGAATTAAACTTTGTACAGACTAAGTTTTTCATGCAAAAACTAATTTTTCTTGTTTGGCAAAAATGGAATTTATTCATGGATCATCAGCTTTCTAATTCTTAGTCACAACAACAGAATAAATAATGTTCAAAAAGATGAAAAAAATAGTAAAGCAGTAACACAAAATGAAGTTTTCGATTAAATCCATAATCTTAGCATCCTACGGTTTGCTAATAGATCATTCGATCATTTAAAAATCATTACTTCAAGAAGAAGAAGCCGAAGACCTTAGAAAAGGAAATTAATTATCCCAAAAAATAGAAGTAGACATGATTATGAAAGAAACTATTAGAAAAATTAATTGTAATTTATCACTCGGAAGTGTAACTACCAGTTATCTAGAAATGGCAGTTGTAGAAACTGCAATTGAGCAATATAGGAATGGGCCCAACCAAGAAGCCAGACATTGGTAAAACAATCTTGGAAAGTAAAAGCCTCAATGACAATATGGGCCAACAGTATTTTAGAAGGATGGAATTTGGGCTTAAGAAAACAAAGAATCGGGTATTTTAGGGTGATTAAAGTGTATACAATTTTCAATTTAGTATAGATTTATTAGAGTTTTTTAAAGGTATTTATTAAGGATTTTTAAAGATATATTAGGTATTTATTCAGAATTTATTAAAAATTGAATTTATAATATAGTAAGATTTGAGTTTGATTGGTTTAGTTATTTTGAATAGGTTACAGTTAATAAAGGAAATATGATGGTTGATCTTTATTGTTGTTTATGCTCCAAATATTATTAATTATTAGATATTACCACTTAGTTATGACATGTTCAAAACAACTAAACTAAACATACTTTTTTTTTAGAAAAAATTTGGATTACATAATTGGAAGTAATCCTTTCTCATCTTTTAATTTCATTTTATCCATATGTCATGCAAGTCAAATTTAAGATTTCTTACTTCAATGAGAAAGAAATTACACAATATGAGAACTAGGAGTATTTAAATACTAGACCTCCAAATCTAAAATATCCGTAATTTTTTTTATAGGAAATTTATATTAAACTAGATCTTAAGCCACGTTTTGTGTGGTTTGTTTGCATTTTTTTGTAAAAAAATTTACCAATTATAAATTTTTATAATGATAATTAACTATATATATATCTTAGAGTATTTTTTTATAATTAATAATTTTAAATGCATTAATTTATAAAAAAAAAGTATGAATGGTTGATAAATATATGTATATATATATATATAAGATCTGAGTGTACAAATCTACTCAATTTAATTTTAAAAAATAAAGACAAAATTTCATAATTTGTTACTAAATTAATAAATTATGAAAATTTGTCAATGATCTCTATTTATATATTCTTTCTCTTTGTATTAATAAATTTTTTAATAAACTTGTGAGATTTAAGATCTAATTGTAGAATTTTGATATCTGAGAACTAAAGTGCAAAAATCTGGAAGATTGGGGACTAACAATTGTAGTTTAACGATTAAAAAAGGAGACATGGACATGTTTCGAAGAGGTGGTGAAGGTTTCGGGTACTTTCTCTCGATACTTCCTACGCGGATCAATTATTAAAGAAATTTATAAATTAAATATAAAGGGAGTTATCTAATTCCTTAATAGTTAATTTTAAATTAAATATAAATTTTATATGTTAGGGGATTTGTTAAGTTAAAATATTTCATATTAATGATATAATAAAAAAAATTATAAGTTTAACTAATTTTAAATTAAATGTAAATTTTGTGTGGAGTCTATATGTTTAATTTTTACACTTTTTTTCTCTATTTATATGATAAAAAATAAATTGTGAGCCTAATAATGTATAACCCAAAAGATATTAAAGAAAAGTTAGGTCAAATTTTATAATAAAAAATAAATTAATTAATAAGAAATCAAATCATATTAAGATTATATTACAATATTTAATATATATTATATTTGAACTAAACTTCATTAGGTATTTTTTAAAAAACTTACTGGGTGTTTATTTAGAATTTTTTAAAGTTTAATAAGTATTTATTAATAATTTTTTAATGTTCAATAGATATTGATTTAAAAATTTAAGAAATATTTTATTGTTACAATAATTTTTTATATGGTTAAGATATTAAATAAAGGAATGCCATATGTGAAGCATACAATGATTGCCTCCAAGTCTTACTAAATTCAGCCTAAACTACTTATTACAATGAGTCTTAATACCAACTTGAACAGGCCAGAAATAATCGAAGTTACTAACAATACATATCTTATATCCTAACATATAATCCAAAGAGTACCGGGCATTTGGTCGAACTGATTATGTCAGTTTGGATTTCATTCATATTAAAGTAAAATACCTCTTAACTTGGACTTGTGTGATACCTTTAACATACATATGTTTTCTCAAGCATTATCACAAGGACAAGCTACCCTCAAGGTGTGCAGTAAAGCTAGACCTTATGAAAGCATTTGACTCTGGCAAAATCGTCTTACTCGTTCAAGGCTTTCAAAGCATTGGGTTTTCCTAACAAATTTATAAGATTGATAGAGGTTTGTATCACTTCTCTTGCTTTCTCGATCTCTTTGAATGGATGTTTAGAAAGTTATTTTCATGGCAGAAAAGGGGTTAGTCAGGGAGATCCTTTATCTCCATATTTGTTTGTTATTTGTATAGAAGCCCTTTCAAGGATGTTGAATAAGGCAACTGCAACAGGTGCACTCCCTTTCCACCCAAAGTGCAAGAAAGTAGGTCTTACCCATTTGTGTTTCGCTGATAAGTTGTTGATTTTTACTGATAGATCACTGCAAGGCATGCAAACTATTGATAGCATTTTGAAGCAATTTTATCAAGTGACTGGTTTAAAAGTTAATTACCAGAAATCTGAATTGTTTTGTTGTGGAGTGCAAAATTCAATGGTTAAGATCATTACAGAGACTTATGGATTAAAGCTGGGTTCATGACATGTTAAATACTTGGGAGTTACTACTTATTACTGGTAGATTGAGTGCTGCAGCTTTAAAACCCCTTCTTATGAAAATTACTAGTTGAATTACTTCTTGGTCTGCCAAGCACTTATCATTTGCAAGGAGGCTACAACTTATATCTTCTGTGATTCAAGGTGTTACTACTTTCTAGAGCTCCATTTTTATTTTGCCAAAGAGAACTATAACAGAGGTTGAAAAACTGTGTAGTTCTTTTCTATTGGAAGGTATGTCATCCTAAGCCTGAAGGTGGACTAGGACTCAAATTTCTTTATGATTGGAACAGAACATGTGTTTCAAGAATCATATGGATGCTTTTTACTAAGGCTGGCTCAATTTGAGTTGCTTGGATTAAGGCATATCAATTGAGAGGTAGGAGTTTTTGGTCTCTGAAAGTTCCTAATGATGCTTCTTGGAGTTGGAGGAGAATACTACAGTCAAGAAGTGTTGTTAGGCCTTTTATTAAGCATCAGGTGGGTAATGGTGAAGGCAGATATTTGTGGTTTGGTGATTGGCATCCTCACGGACCTCTAATAAAAATCTATGGTTCTGATATTGTTAGAGCAGCTATTTTGCCTCTTTAGGCTAAGCTTTCTCTTGTAGTGCATGGGAACTATTGGAAATGGCCACCAACAAGGTTTCCTTCACTCTTGTAGGTTCAAATAGCCTTATGTGGGGCATTGTACCCAATTACAGACCATGTAGATAGTGTTATTAATTTGGTTACCCTCCTCCTTTGTCTCCTTTAGAACAAAGTCTACATGGGAATGTCTTCGAAGCAAACAACAAAGGGTAGATTGGTTCATACTTGTGTGGTTTGCTAATTCTATACCAAGACATAGTTTTGTAAGTTGGCTAGCTTTACTTGATAGGCTGTCCACACGCTCTAGGCAAAACAAGTGGTCAGCCCAGATCAATGATATCTGTGTGCTATGCAACAAGGCAAGTGAGACACGGGACCATCTTTTCTTTGCATGTTTATTCTCTACTAGTGTTTGGAGAGAGATATCTGACAGGGCTAGCATTCCATTTATTACATCTTTGATGCCACTGATGCAATGGATGAAAAGGAAAACCAAGAGGAAGGCTCTTTATAATTCCCTTATCAAGCTCGTGTGGAATGCTACAATTTATCATATCTGGTTTGAACGCAATAAGCATATACATTAATCGTTGTTTCATTCCGAATTTGAGATTATACAGTTGGTTATTGCTGATGTTCAGGATAAAATTTTGAGTTTTGCAAGTCGAAGAGCATCCCCACTGTCTCGATCAATTGCATTACAGTGGGGGATTGGAGCTGTAATTCAGGATTGCGTTCTATCTGTTGATTATCTATTCATTCTTTAGTACAAATCTTATCTGGTAGCAGCCTTTATTAGTGGTGCTGCTTTGTATACTTGTTATTGGGAATAAGAATTCACATTTTATCAATATATATATATATATATGTTTTCTTGTACCTGTTATATATTTTTTGTTAAATTAGTTTCAAAATAATAAAAATCATATATAGAACAAATCATTTTTTTGGTCAAATTACATCAATTATTAAAAATTTATCACTATATAGAAGATATTTGTAGTTTCAAGCTTATATAAATTGGGCAATAATCATGGGAGTGAACATCTATGACTGAGTAGAAAGAAAAAGAATACAAAGTTTTGGCTTCCAAAAGTTTGGCAGTTAGACCAAAATGTTGCCTATAACGTCGAATGCTCCCCCAATTGGTAAGAAACGATCAACTATGCCTAAATTGAGAACCACATCAATTACCAGTAATCTCCACATGAACACTTGCCATCTTCAAAATGGTGAAATCTGTTTGAATCTCTCAGTATTATTTGTCGATCAACAATCTTTGATATGTACTTGAAAGCATCATGGCAGTCACCACAAACGCGAAGGTTTTTCATTATCCTAATAGGCAATCCTGAATTGCGAGTGAGAACAAAAGCAACAGCTAGTTTCTCACTATGATAACTCAGGAGTTCTTCCTTATTCTCCTGTTCAAGATCATATAATGCATACCTTGTCTGCGGTACATATCCAGCATCCCTCATTTTTCTGTTAAGCTCCTTGAGCTTGTCATAGATTAAATCTTTATCTGGGTGTGATTTGTCACCTGCCACAAATACATGGATGCCATCTTTCATGGTGACCCAACTAGAGCCTGCTTCCTTCTTAACTCCTGCCTTTCTCAATGCCATCCTAGCCTCTGCCACATGTTCCCACTTCCCCCCACAAGCATACATGTTAGCCAAAAGCACATAATTCACAGCATTTTGAGGTTCAAAGTCAAAAAGCATATCAGCAGCCTTTCTACCTAAATCTGTCTTCTGTCCATTTGCATGGCAGCAAGCCCCTAAAACTGTCCTCCAAATAAGAACATTAGGCTTCATTGGCATGTTATTGATGAAGCTTTCCATCTTATCAAGTTCACCAGCCCGCCCAAGGAGATCTACCATACAGGAGTAATGCTCTATCCTAGGCACCAAATTATATACTTTGCTCATGGAATTGAAATGCTTGAATCCTTCATTAACCAATCCAACATGGCTGCAAGCTGATAAGACACCAACAAATGTTATGTGATCTGGTAATTGATCGTCAAGCTTCATATGTGTAAAGAGGTTCAAAGCTTTGTCCCCATGTCCATGACGTGCATAGCCTGATATCATTGAATTCCAAGAATAGACATTCCTTATAGGCATCAAGCTGAAAAATCGTGAGGCATAGTCTATCCTACCACATTTTGAGTACATATCAACAAGCGCACTCCCAACTACAACATCAGATTCCAGACATGCTCTTATTGCACAAACATGTACTTCCATTCCACGCTCTAATGTCGCAATGGAGGCACAAGCACTTAGAACAGTGGAAAAGGTGAAACCATCCAGTCTATGACCCCTTTGCATCATAAACCAAACCAAATTCATGGCATTGGGTAATAATTCATTATGTATGTAACCAGATATCATGGAATTCCAACTAATTTCATCCCTTCTCTCAGACATTCTGGAAAAGATTTTCTCACATTGTTCCATCTCTCCACATTTTCCATAACAAGCCAAAAGAGCATTCTCAATAGCACTGTCTGCCACAACATGGTATTTAATCGCCAAAGCATGTATCTGACAACCCAATTTGCTGAGTGAAAGAGATGAAACTGCTGCAAGAATGTTTATAAAGGTTATCCTGTTGAGCCTCCATCCTGCTCTCATCATGTCCAGAAAATATGTAACTGCTTCAGGAACTGATCCCTCTAAATCAGCGAATGCTCCAACCATAGAATTCCATGAAACTTGATCATGGTCAGGCATCAATGAGAAAACTTTCTGGCATTCAGTTAGACATCCAATAGCAGCATACAATGCAAGAAGAGCATTTGAAACAGAAACATCAAGATCAAGTCCCAGTTTCACACCCTCAACATGTATTTGTTTTCCAAGTGGTTTACAACCCAAGCTTGCACATGAACTCAAAGTACTTATTAAAGTGAAATTTGAAGGAATCAATCCATTTCTTCTCATTGAACAAAAGGTCGTGACTGCATCTTCAAAACATTCATTCTGGTCAAGACCAGAAATCATGGTATTCCACGAGACTGAATCTTTGTTAGGCATAAATCTAAAAACTGACCTAGCATCAGAAATGGCACCACATTTAGCGTACATATTGATAAGCCCATTTCCAATTGCAACAACTGAATCACTTAAGCCATTTCGGATAACATACCCATGGATCTCTCTACCCTTTCTCCTACCCTGTTCCAATACAGAAAATTCAGCAAAAGCACTTAACAGAATAACATAAGAGTCAGGATTTATATCAACCAAGTTTCTCATCTCTGTGAAAACTTCAGCTGCTTCTTCACCACATTTCTGCCTTACCAATCCTATCATCAAACCATTCATAGAGACTGCATTTCTTTGACTCATCTTCTCAAAAATTTTTCCAGCATAATCAACTAGCCCAAACCTTGCAAACCCACTTACCAAAGCACTACCCACATAGAGATCCAAAAGAAATCCAGATTTTGTAATCCTAGGGAGCATTTGCTCAAGCAAACACAAACCTAAATCACAAGAAGAGCAAGCAGCAGTTATTAAGCTCCCAAAAGTATATTCAGTAGGTTTCAAACTGAATCCCACACCTTCCCTTTGCATTCTAGAGAAGAGATCAAAAGCAGAAGCTGCATCACCCCTTCGCGAATAAACAGAAATGATTGAGTTCCATGATATTGAAGTTTTAATCTGTATTTCATCAAAAACCAAGCGAGCATAATGAGTGGACTTCAAACAATTCCCATACATAGATATAAGCACATTACACACAACCACATCAGACACATATCTAGATTTTGAAATCAAGCCATGAATTTGCATTCCAAATTCAAGCCCACATGACTCCAGGTCTTGACAAGCTCGAAGAGTACTACCAAATGCATAATGGTTGGGTAAAATGCCCGCACAAACCATGTGTCTGAAAAGCCGACAGGCTTCATTGGACATGCCATTTTGAGTATACCCTGAGATCAAGCAAGCCCATGAAACTGAGTTTCTCTCAGGCATTTCAGCAAACAACTTACGTGCTGACCCCAGATCGCCAGCTCTAACATAAAAACCAATAAGGGTATTGCACAAGAACAAATCTTCATCAAACCCATATTTCAATATCTGCAAATGAAACTCCTTTGCATCATTTAAGGAACCAGAATCTCGATAGCAACTAGCCAAAGATTCATATAATTCAGAAGAACCCGAAAAGGGGAGCAAGGATACAGATGTTTTGCGCTGTGACTGAGATGATTTGTAGTAATTAACTGGGTTCTCCAATTGGATTGAAGAAGGGGAATGGTCGATGTTGGGACTGAGGGCTTGGGGTGTGAAGAGAAGTGAGTTGGTCTCTTTCTGTGTAGAAGCTGAGAGAGCCAAAGTAGTAAAAGAAGCAAGGATTAAGTTTTGAGGTACAAGCCTGCGGGCGGAGGAGGTGATAGAGCGAAGCATGGTGAATTCATGGTTTTTGGCGCCTCTGAAACATCCAAAATGAATCTGCTTCAGTTCTCCACACAAAGCATCTAAGCGGAAAAAAAAGAAGGTAACGTTATGCCGTTATGGTATGTTGGGGTGGAGAATAGGGCGGAAGGGCAAAAATTTCTCCATTTTAGTTATTAAGAAAATTAAAAATTGGAGAGAAGAGGCGAGAAGCTTTATTTTTTTTCTTTATTAATTTATTTACTTAGAAAAGTGGAGAAAAATGAAAGGATGGCTATCTTCTTCTTCTTCTTCTTTTTTTTTCTCTCTCAACCCAAACATAAAATTAAAATATTAAAAAAAGATAATAAACAAAAAAACAAGAAGTTGTGGGGCTAAGTTTTATATGGTGCTCATAGTTTTCATATGGCAGCATTTTTAATAACCTTAAATTTGCTCTTATGGGCAAAAGTTGAATTCTCGTTGGGTGAATGTGTCCTAGCTATTAGAAACCTGTGCATGGGCAAAAGGAAAGTGGTTAGTGCCCACATTATAGGTAACTCTAGTGTGTACAATTTGATACTTAAGTTAGCAATGTATCGGTAATTACCATGGAAGAAGGAGGATGATTAAAAACGAAAAAAACCATAGAAGGAGGAGAATGAGAGAAAATGGTGAAGAGATGGAGAGAAATCACCTTTGGTAGGGGAAGAAGGCCCCTTTTTATAGTTCTTGAAAATATGTGAGTCTAACTTGTTATATTCATTAGAAATCTATAAAAAAAAAAAACTATAATTGCAATTATGACAACCAATAAAGAGATGTCATATGGTCATAACACAAGAAATGCACTCTAATGCTTTCTAATGTTGTCAAGAGAGTTTGCCATCCATACGTGAGCCCCACTATACTTGGTTTTTTGTCTTGTCCTCTAGGTCGAATGTCCTAATTGTTGCTAAGTTATGCTAGTTAGATAACTTCTTAGGTAAGCTTTCCAACCATATCTAAGATAAGGTCACATAGCTTCACAAGTCGTAAGTAAAGCTTTCCAATTCGGTCTCGAGAGCCCTAAAAAACTTATAAGCTTAATCAAGTTTCTTTAAGAAAGCTACTTAAGTTTGACTTGGAGTGCCCTTAGAAATAAGAAAGCTAATCCTTAAAGCCATATGAACCAATGAGGGTATGCCACGTCTAGGGAGTATTTTACTTAATATAAAATTTGATACTTCAAATTGAGTTTGCATCAATTCTTGTCCACAACCATGGCACTAGTAAAATTAACCTGTCCTGATGTTTGCATTATTTCTGCGAGCAAGCATGTCGATTCACGACAAGAGCACACAATTATTTGCAATTCTACAAAGGAGAAATATTTGTTTGCATACATGACCAGCTCGTATACGTGTCTCAATACAAATACAAATGCAGAAGACTCCACTTTGCTCGATAAGAAATCTGTTTCTTTTAGGCTAAATTTGGAAAACTAATATCAAGACTCGAGTTGCACAATGTGACAAATACAACACATCTATTGATGACATCATAACTAAATGCAGAAGACTCCACTTTTCACGGTGAAGGAGATACGTTAAACAAATGATACATTCGAGCAAAATTTAAGCACAACTGACGATCTCGGTTATCTCCCCAGCCTCCCCAACCTTTGAATCCAGCTTTATACCCTGGCTGATGCTCGTAAACATGCACATCCCACTCTGATCTTATAGTAGGAACCTTATCAATGTCTTGTACTTGGATATTTACTAACCCATTATCCATGCAAGCACCGCTCTGCCCTTGGCCCTGATGCAAACCACACTTCCCAAAGTGAACAGCACTAGTCCTAGGACCCCGCAATGTGTAAACTGGACTACCAAATGAAGGATAAACAGTTGCCCACATTGTTATATCCCAGTTGTAATCATCAAAGAAACAAAATTCTTTTGCCTTCTTGTGGATCTTTCTCCAAATAGTTCGGTTAAAAGAATAACCCACATTGCCCATTCTCTCTGCAACCAAACTATTCCATCCTTCTCCTCTTGAATTCACATCACAAGGAGCTAAATTTGCAGCATAGCAATCAGGACATTTCTTAGACTTCAATGAGACAAGAATCTGGAGGTTGCGATATGCATTGGGAAAAATGAAGTGATCCTCTTCTATAAAAAGAATATGTCTGGAGTGCTCCCTTGTCTCCTCCAGCCCATCCCACACTGTGTTCATCATCCACCACCAATGATGTTTCAGGGACACTATTTTTGGAGATCGGTGGTTTCCATATTGATCAGGATTCCCTGAGCAAGGCTTTTTTGCTGCATCATCCTTGCCCTCGCAGTCATTTGATGATACACCAGGAAAACTGTTGGACTCGGAAAAAACATGGGGTGAATAAGGAGCAAAAATTTGTTTCACTTGACAAAATTTGATACCTTCCACGATCTTATTCATTTCCTCAAAGAATCCATCATGACTAACGATGAGTAGAGTCTCACTAATGCCTACTACTTGTGACAATGTCTGAACAACCACCTGGAGGTACTGAGGCCTATTGTGCACATACAAAACAATGGTTATATGATCCTTTGCTAAATTAGGATATAGATCTAAATTTCTCGGTGGCAACCTATTTTGCCTTTCCAATTTGATTGAAAGCTCATTCTGCAAGGGAAGACCAGATTTTTCAAGTTCTGAAGAATTATAACTTTCATTCCATTCATCATCAAAATCATTCAAAGCTATCTCAGGCGATGTTCTTAATGAACAAACCAACAGCAGAACAGCTAGCAAAGTGACTAAAACCAAAGAGATTAAGCGACTAAGAGCTGCATCTTTCAAACGGGGTTTCTTGTAATTACCCATAGAACAAACAACATACAGAGCACAAAGCAATTTCAACCCCCAAAATCACAGTATCATCGTTCTCTCCTTCGAAGTATAACAGACAAAATTGTTGGCATTCATATACAATCAGACATCAGGAAAACAAAATTGAACAACAACCAATTTCAGAACAAACCAAATCAGTAAATGGGTACGTGCGAAAAACCTTAATGGAGCAGTCTCCAACACCGCATCCCAAGCTCGTTAAAGTCATACCCATGAACTGAAACCGCGCTCTTCCTTCTCTACAGCCCCAACCGATACAAACAAGCCAAGCTATTGACCGCAAGAAAAGACAAAACCCAGTTCAAGATCCAATAAACCTAGAAGGGTTTACAGTAGAAATGGAGATCAAAGGCGGGTAAGAAGGTGGGTACTCACCGTCACCAAATAATTCTGAGCAGGGGTTACGGCAAAAACCAACGTTTAGTCCCTCACCTTACAAAGTTGATAGGTTTTAGCCCTTAATCTTATAACATGACAGTTTTATCCCTTTACCTTACAAAGTTAGTAAGTTTTAGCCCCTTACCTTATAAAATTGGTAGATTTTAATTCTTTACTTTATATTATGATATTTTTAACCTTTCATTGATACGAATTATAGAAAATAGCCCTCACCTAACATTAGGTTAAAACGTTCTGTTAATTATGTTAGTTGACTGTTAACGTCGTTAGCATTCTATTATAAAAAACATGAAATTTAAATTCAATTTTATTTATTAGTTCCATTAACGGAATGTTAACGGATACTAACAGTCAGCTAACAAAATTAATAGTCAACTAACAAAATTAATAGTCAACTAACAAAACTAACAATCAGCTAACAAAATTAATAAAATATTATAACTTGATATTAAATAAGTAGACCTGGCAATTTTTTACCCAACCCGATAACCCGCCCATTACCCGCCCATTACCCGCCCATTTAAAATGGGTTAAGGTCATATATTTATGACCTGTGACCCGTTAATGACCCATTAAGAGAACCCAACGGGTCACGGGTCACGGGTCAATAACGGGTTGACTCATTGGGTTAACGGGTTTGACCTGTTTACTCGTTTAAAAATATAAAATTTTTTAATTTATTATTTATTTATTTTGTTTTCCAATTCCCAATCCCACCTAAACCTCTAATAATTGACTAATATTCCCTAATTAACTAATTGATTTTTTTGACTCATCATCTTCTAGAAGTAAAAATAATCCCACTCCACTTATAACTCACTTTCCAACCTTTCCTATTCTTACTTGCCCTAATACTCTCGAAGACTGTAACTCTTCAAACTTCAAACTCTTCTCATATTCTTCAACCTCCATAGTTCATATAGCCTTTGACTTTCAAGCTTTGACTTTGAAGCTTCGACTCCACTTTTTCTCTTTAGTCTTTAACATTATTTCAGACTTAAATCTTAGTCTTATCGAGTCACTGTTGCGTCCACTCAGCCTTTT
>BPVZ01000050.1:392414-408350 GCA_020521535.1 Rubroshorea leprosula | reverse complement strand
TGAGTTTTCTTAAGCTTTTTAAGTTACTCATGTAACAAGCTTCTTGTCAATGACTCCCAAACCAGTTGGTTTTAGGGCATTAGGTGAAGAAACACCCCTAAAAACATACTAACTTAAGTAACAAAGCCCACAAAACATTCAACTTCTCTTTCTTTCTTTCTTTTTTTTTCTTTTTTCTTCTTTTTTTTTTTTCAACCACACAACACCTTCTTCCCTAAGTTATCACTTGTCTTTTGATGCAAATACTAACATTTGTGATGAAAGCACCTGATTACTCAACAAGTCATAAACTCCAAGTGCTTTGCATACTCATATTTTAAGTCGTCGTTTGATATGAAAGTTGACATGGGTCTCATGCCTAATCCCTAGTTACTAAGCAACCAGAAACATTGGAGTAGAAATTAATAAACTCTTCCATGTATTGGCTTCTTTTTTTTTTTTTTTTGTGCTTTTTAGGTGCTACTAAGTCTTTTCTCTAAACTTCTCACTACAAACTTGTGCTCAATTAGAATAGAATACTCATGAACTAAAACTTCATCATAATAATGCTATTTTTCAGATTTTGTATCTCCTTTAAAATTAAAAGATTTTAAAAGTTTTTGAATCTCCAACTCAAGAATATCCAATTCCTTGACATTAATTGGATCAACTCCTAAAAAAAAAAAACCCTAATTTCTAAAAAAAATGTATGTCATGCAAATATGAATGCAACTAATGGATGCCTAAAAGTTTTTTCTCTCCCCCAAACTTAAATCAAACATTGTCCTCAATGTAAAATAAAAGTAAGAGAAAAGAGAAACTTCCCAAGTTTTGCACTTAAAGACTTAAAATTGAAATTTTGAAATTGAGTTGTCTCCATTTAGAGGAGACTTCTAGCATGTGAATTTCTGTAATCTTGTCTCCCAAACTTGTTCAATGACTTGGCCAAAATCAAAGAACAACAATTTATGCATTAACCTAGACTGTAAAGAGGAAAAATAAAAAATAAAAAATCTAAACTCTTAAAATAAAAGATAAAAGAAAGAAAAGAAAAAAAAAAATTTATGCTTGGGTTGCCTCCCAAGAAGTGCTTAATTTATAGTCATTAGCTAGAGTTTCTACCACTCCAAGGTGGTTTTGGATCAAGTCGTAAGGCATGTCTTCTCATTTTCTTAAATCTTGGTTTTCTTGCCCTTAAGTTGAATCCACCATAAGATTTTCTCCAATGACTATTCTGAGGTGGTTTGGGTTTAGGCCAAGAGATGTGCCTTCTTAATTCTTCTAGGATTGCCCTCTTTGATTCCAAGGAAGATAAGGATGGGCTCAGGCAATTTATATATTCTTTGATTGGGTCTTTTGCTTGAATAAGATAAACCTCAAATGGATCCTTAAAAGTGTTTTCTTGCAAAGTCTCATCAACCATATCAATAACAAAATAATCATTAAAATCAGATTTGGTTAAAGGAGACTCCCCATTGAACACTTCAAATGACACTTGAGCTTTTTCCTCTTCTTCCTTAGGGACATCCTCTTGTTTAGTTTCTGTAGGCATAATTTCCACTTCTCCAAGTTGTCATTCGATCTCCAAGTTGTCCTTCGATCTCCAAGGGTAAAGTGTTTACCTTTTCTTCTTGATTTTTCATTGTTGCACTAGGTAACTCACTTTGTATCTCTTCAGCAACTAAGTTAAGCAAATGACTTGATTGGACCTCTAGATTTTTATCCAAACATGTCTCCTTTTCTTGAACTTGAAACCTTGATTGTGGCCCCAATATATCTTCATTATTCCATGAGGTGTTTGGATCAAAATTGCATGTATTGGGATAAGAATTATACTATTGGCTATAAAAATCAATACACTTGTTAGATCGTTTAAAATAGCAATCAGAACTAAAATGGTCGAATCCACACCATTGGCAAGTGATATTTAATCATTCTATTAGAGGCTTCTTTAATTTCTGCCTTTCAATGACTGCTTGAAATCGTTCAAGTTCATCATCGTCAATTTCTGCTTCCCAATTAACAGTTATTGCTTCAGCTTGTGCCCTTATCTCTGGAGCAAGATAGTGATAACTCACATCAGTGTTTATGATAACTTGATCCATAATTAACTTACAAAAACAAAACAAAAAAGGAAAAAAAACTCAAAGTAAAGAAATAAAAGAAAAGAAAACATTCAAATTAAATCTAAAATTAACCAATTTTGATATTAATTAAATCAAAAATTTTCGGTAGCGGCGCCAAAAACTTGATGCACTAAAATCACCTTAACAAATATATTAGTCGCTACAAGTAATATAATAATGAGAAAAGTGTCGAACTCACAAAAATTGTGTCTAATTAAGTACCAAAATAATTAATCTAAATTTATTTAAACAATCAAAAAGAGGGAATTTTAATTAAAATAACAAAAAGAAACTAACAATTAAAATAAAACTAACCACGATATGAGGTACTAAGGCATTGATTTCACCATAATCAATCAATATAAATTTTGGATTACCAAATTGTTGAGTGTTATTACATGTAATGGTGAATTTCTCTAAATTAATTAACCAGCTTTCTCAAGTCAAGCTAATCCTTCACTTGTTTGCCAAATTAATCATATCTTTATGTAATTTTAAACAAATGAATGAGCATTAAATTCTATAAAAACCTCTAGCTTAAGAAAGAGGAGCTCCTAATTTTCTTCTTTTCCTCCACTACAATATGTAAGCTAATTACCTCTTGGTCTTATAGTTTAACACACAGTTTATATTATTATTAGTCTAATTAATGTAATTCTTTCTCAAATTCATGCATAAATCACTAAATCAATTGAAAGGTGATTAGGTTTTCATTGCATTAAATTCAATAATATAAACTTTTCATGCGAATAACTTTAATTAAAAGTGTAAAAATCATAAAATGTATATTAAATTGATTAGACTACATCATAGCCTTAATAAAATAAATTAGTTCATAATAAAAATAATAAAATTTGAAATAATAGTTATGAATATAAGAATATCTAAGGAAAAACAAAACCTAATTTGAGATAATTGAAATTCTTAATCTTTTATTGTTGATGGATCCTCTATCTTGACCTCTAAGAATACCCAAAATAGGGTTGCCACTGACCTCCTTCCTCTTAATTTTGAATTCGGATGGGTATTTATAAGATTTTAGAAACCCTAATTGGAATAGAAGTGAGATCCACACCCATAATAATAAATTAAACATGAAATTTGTGAAAATAGAGTAAGGGCTTCAACAAGGTGCTGACATTTAGCGCACAACAGCAACATCGTATCAGGTTTTTGGCCTTCTTAGCAACTTCTTCAATGGTAAAATTACAGATATGGTCCTCTAGATTTCATATGATGAGCACTTAGATCCTGAAACTTGAGATTAATTCATTTAGGTCCCAAAGAGGTGCCTCTCTTCCTGCAATTGAGTCCCTCAACTTTCAAAATATGTTCAATTAAACCCAAAACTCCTATTATTATGCAATCAAGTCCTTTTTTGCACAAAGAATGAAAACCATGTAAAATCTCATAAAATTCATCCAAATATAAATAATATCAAGATAAAAATTTCACATTAATATCTATATGAATTTAGCTCATCACTCAGTACCAAATCTACCGGTGTCAACCGTAGATTGCTTACTAGATTGGTGCTAGGAAGCACTTTTTGCCGCCCCCTAACTTGGGTTGGGTTTCCCCTTGCCCTTCATCAATCCTTGTGTTGGCTCTTGTTTCCTCTTCTCCTCCTTCATCTTTTCTAGCAGTTCTTACTTTTTCTCAAGAGAAACTTGGGTTGCTTTTCGATTCTAAGAGTACATCCACATCAGGCCTATCCTGTAACTCTAGTGGTACAACCCTGGCAATAAGCGAGATTGCAATCACCCTTTCTTCCTAGTTTTCTTGGTTACCCTCACTTTGTTGTGTGTCTCTAAAGGAATTCATTATTACTTGTGTGTTTACGAGTGAAACAGTTGTTTGTCTTTTCTTCTTGTTCTTCACTCCTCTAGAAAACCTATAAAATCATGCAAAAATGGCAAAGAAAAAAAAAAGCAAGAGTAGAGAGGATGAAAGCAAACAAAAATGGTTGAAATGCTTGGTACAATGGTTTTCGTTTCCTTTTACTCACCAAATTATGTGTATCTTAGTAATCGTATTCATGCCTTTCCACAAACCAATAAAACTGCCCCACTTGGTAGCCATTCATGACCGTACATTTAAGACAAAATGACTTTAGCAGTCATGTCCTTTAGAATGCGGCGTCAACATTTATTAAAGGAGCAATGAGGTTACGGATTAGCCTGAAAAAAATCTTAACATATATGCTTTTCAAATTTTAAAAATTTTTGTTGGGTGAGCTCATAAATTCGACTTGAATATCACAAGAGATATGTTTTTTTCAAATTTGAAAAAATTCTATTAGATGAACTCATGAGTTCTTTCAAGGGATTATGGGTGAGCTCGTTAAGATATTGTTGTGGCTAAACTCTGATCGAGCTCATAAAAATTTTAAAGAGCTCTTGAAATGAACAAGCTTGCCATCCTCAACTGATAGTATGCTACTTTTAACTCACTTGAGTCAGCTCATCAAAGCCAATATTGAGCCATGTTAACAACTACAGTGATTCGTTAACTAAACACTAAGAGGGGATTAATGTTGGGGAATTGGCCCAACATTGGCAAAAGGCCTAATAAGAGCCCAAAGGGAGGTGAACAATGATAATCCACTCACGTGACCTTCAACATGTGGACCAATTAAGCACGGACATGTGGCACAAGTATCATAAATGAGAGCTATAAATACCCTTCTCCTACCCCATCAAAGATAATAACTCCACTATACTTTTCTCTTTGCAATATTTAGTTTTAAAAGCCTCTCTTTCTAAAATAACTAAATATTGTTAATTTGGTCTTTGGAGTGTCAACATATACCTATACTTTGCCTTTCAACTTTTCAAGTTTAAGAGATTTTGCTCTCCTATTTATAAGTTAGGGTTATTCACCCTTTAACTTATTGAATCTAAGGGTTTTTGCCCTTTGACCAAACATTTCATGGTCTTTGACCATTGTGTTCAATTTTCATCTTTTGTTGGATTAACACTTTAGTCCTTAAACTTGATTTTGTTTCAAAACTAATTTTTGTTTTATCTTGCTAAGATTTTTAATTCTTCTAGAGCTATTGCTCTTCTCACTTCAAGAATATATTTATCCCATAATAATTCAACAGTTCTATAAGGAATCATCCCTTCTAATTTTATAATCTTTGAGACTATATCTATTTATTGTTCATAAAATTTGACTTCTCTTCACAAAATACATTCTTAACATCATTGTGCTTTGATTATTTTATGGCTCTGATACCAAATTTCTAAAGGGATTTTAGAGCCTAACTCAAACTACTACTGACTAATAAGTCGCTAGTATGTGAAGCTCAATAAACGCAGAATTAGATCTATTAGGTTGTTAACAAAGATAATCTTTCCTTGGCCTTTTTAATCGTTTCAAATCTTCATTTAAATTTGTAGTTGTTTGCTTCAGTTTTTTGACATTCTTAGATAAATGATATTCATGTTCAATATTACTTAATTTTTCTAAAATTTTTATTATTTTATCTCTATAATATTACTTCATTTAAACTTTCTTATCTATAACAATTTTTTGAATAAAATTAGGCATCTTAGATTATAATGATTTGATATAAAATGGACTTTTCTATTCAAAATATAAGAGGTCAGGTATTATTTGCCCATCATTTCTCATCTCAAAAATAATCTAATGTTAAAGAATAATAAAGTTATTTCTATGCCCACCTTGCTTCCGCATCATAAAATAAATGAGTTAGAACTTTACCTGAAAATCCTTTGGTCTAGCCTTCAGTCAAGAAAATGCTTCTTTCGTCCAACCCTCAATGCCAAACTCAAGCTACAATTGGTATTTGGACAGGACAAGTGACTTCATTACTGCCTAAGTTTCTTCAAGATTGTTCTCATTATATTTTATGATGAAATAAAAAAGGATAGGAACACAAGAATTATTCTAAAACTTGATTTTATTTCTGAGAGGAGAAAAGGAAAGTTCCCTTTCCTCTTGAAGGGTGTTTTACATATGCATGATAGAAGGCTTTCAGGTAAGGTATTTGGGAATTCAAATGCATGATACCTGTTATAGCTTATAGGAGGCTTTTACAATGTTCCTTAGAATCTTTTCTTTGATCATTATTGACTTTTAAAGTTTACATTATTGTCTAGTAATCCAAACTTACTTTTTGCATTTACTAAAGCATATTACATGGAATCTTGCTGACACTCTTCTTCCTCTTTGGTGACATAAGAGCTTACGTTTTTTTGCATTGGATTCTTCAAAGGATGATGAGATCTTCTTCGTTGTCTAAAGGAATGGTCCCTTCATCACATGGGCCTTCATCTTTTCCTTTTGTAGATTATTTTTTTGTAGCAAAAACCGTAATGATTGTCGTGTTTTAATAGATTGCATAGTCTACTATGGACTGCTTTACTGGCTGGCACTAGATTTTCAAAGATTTTCTTTCTTTTCTACTTTATTTTGAATAGGCTGATGTTTGTCATTAACCTGGCACTTGTGGACTATTGAGATTTCATTGGAGAAACCATATGTCCATGTCTTCTTCATCTCTATCATTATGTCAAAGATTTGGAGTAAAACCTTAAATCCTAGAGCTTGTCTTTCTTGGATGAACTCGATCCCACAAAGAGACTCTTTAAAGTCTTAAAAAATTTATCTTCATTTGCTTCTACCTTAATCTTCTTGGATTGAATTCCAACTTGAACTCTATGATGACTAGGTAAATATTGAGATTTCTCCCATTTTGGTGCTACAAAGTAGATTTTGACAAATACTACCCTTTGAGCTTTGGCGCCAGTTTTGAAGTCTTTCACTCTTTAGTGTATAACTTCTAAAAGTTCTGAAACTTCATTATTTTTTGAAAGATAAATACAATTTACAAAATTGTAATTGAATAATTCTTTTATTGCTTTTGGGTTTGCAACCTACATGAAATTAATTCAAGCATAAATCCCTTCATGGATAAGCTGGCAATTCTTGGTAGACCTCATTGAATATGCCATTTTACATACTCTGTGGTATTCTTGTAGATATTCTTCACTCATTGTCATTTTTTACAAGACATCTACTATTGTAATTTTCTTTTCTTTCTTTATTGAGTAATCAATTGAAAGTTATGGTTTTCGACATTTTGAATAGTTGACTTTTTAGTTTGAGATGCTGATATTTCTAGGGAGAGTATTTGACATAATAGTCAAACTTTCCTAAACTTTCTCGAAGTAACCCTACTGAAGGATTACCTGGTTCAAAATTTTCTTTTAGTTCTTGTTGAGAGCTTTTCTTTGCCATTTGACTAGATTCTCTTGAGCTGATTCTAACAATAGTAATTACTTCAAAATTCATTAATTTTTCTAATAGCTCTTTGACTTCTTCGAGAGCATCTTGTCCTTTATTAAATAACTCATGGCTTTTAATAATTTTTTCTTGGCCTTCGTCTATGAGGTTGTGACCCTTATCCATTATCTCTTGGCCTTCAATCATTTTTTATTGGCCTTCTATTATTTGGCTAGCCTTCAATGAGTATCTTTTGACCTTCGAGAATAAGGTCTTTTCCTTTATTTTAGAGTTTCAAGATTTCATCCATTAGCTTCTTCTCTGCTCAAGAAATCTGCAAGACAATTATTAGTCCCTTTGACATGCTTAATTTCAAAATCATAATCAGCAAAATATGCTTGCCATCTGTTTAATATTTTATATTATGGTGTTAAAGGTAATTTATTAAAAAAAAAATCTTTTAACTTGGGTATTATCAGTTCTAATCTTAAAAATGTTTTGGCAATAAGAGATTGAACTTCTTTATTCAATTTTTAATGGCCAATAATTCTTTATGATTTGAATGATATCTAGTTTTGACATCTAGTTTTGACATCTTTAAATGTACCACTAACATATCTATAGACTTTTTCTTGAGAATTTTTCAAAGCTACTCCCCAGTAAAAATATGAGGCATCACATTCTAAAATTAATTCTTCCTCATCTTTAGGTAATTGTAGCCTAAGGAGGTTTTTGCAATATTCTTTTATTCTTTTTACATGGTTGGTGTGATAAATGTCCCATTGTTGACTTTCTTTTTTCATGAGAAATTTTTGTGTCATGCCCCAGAACCCAAATCTGAGGCGTAACAAACGCTGTGCACTCGTGAGAGGGTCCCACAAATGCATAAGGCTCGGAACTTATCCAATTCACATCTGACAATCCAATAACTTAAATAAGATATTTCAAAATAATTCCATGTCCAACATGACTTAAGCTCAAAATTTCAAGGTCAAATCTCCTGTAAACTAACAATCCATTCAATGAATTTATAAAATCTCCAATTAAAATTTAGCTTACAAGATCATGATCTATATCTAAAATCTATATCAAATTTACAAGATGGCTAGCCTTCTAACTCGTCACTCCCCTCGATTTTCCCCGTCCTTGACTTCGCTTCCTGAAATGGTGGACAAGGAAAAACTACAAGATAACTCAGTAAGTAAATATGGATAGCCCTTAATTAAACTTATAGCATGCCAACAAGTATAATCACAAAAAATGGATACAATACGGGAATGAAATAAATGTCTGCTCTATAGGTCATGGCCAGTGTTATAAACCTTCCACTGGCAGGCACACGATTTACTAGTGTATAATCCCACTAGCAGGATAACAATATAATAGAAACAAACCAGTTCTATCAGTAACATGTCAACATGTGCTAGCGTTTATAAACCTCCCACTAGCAGGTACATGACCATATCGAAGACAAAACAAGCAGAAGTTAACAGAAAAATCATAATTCACAAATAATTTCCAAATCATCAGGGCAGTTAAGTAAACTTCAAGAAGGCATGCTCAAATCAATAAAAAGAATAATAATTTCATTTCAAATCGATCATACTTGTGTAAAATGAGTTTGATCACGCCACCACTTCAAAAACAAATTAAAATGTGCTTTAAAATCAGAGGACATTACCATAATTTACTTATCTCAAATCGCATAAAATTGGAAACTCAAGCCAAGTGCTCGGGTGACAAAACAATCGGGAACCTAATCAAATATTCAAAAATTAATACCCATATGACCGAACATCTCAATTTTATTTTCAATATAACTACACATTTAAACCCTCATATTGTTGGCCATTAGTGCGTGAACAGTACCCGTAAACAGTAATCACGCAATGAATAGTAACTGCAACTTCCAAAAAGGGGCAAAACCATAGCTAATCTCACGGGATTTTCTCCAAAATTTCACAGCAATCAACTCAAGCAATTTATACATGAATTAAGCTTAATTATGCTCTAATTACTACCGAAATTCATCCCCATTTTTCAACAGATTTTCAGACAGTGCAAGGCCAGCCACTACATGGATAAATTCAACAAAACAATAGCTAAATGGACTAAAAATTTGAACTTATTGTAGCTGTTACATACCAGAATTTTCCCAGCAAAACCGGACCTGGAGGTTGGGGGAGGCCGATGGCATGGAAGGAAAAATTCAAGGGGAATCTACCGGAAATTGGAGAAACCAAGAGAAATCAAAGTTAACCCAAACCAAATCAAGGAAGAACAAAGGAATTAGTGGCTATTTCTTACCCAAAAATTAGAGGAATTCGCACCCACTCCAAGAGCAGCAGGTGGTGAAGACAGAGCAAAGCAGATCTGGAAATTTTCTCTGCAGGGGGAGAAGGTTTCAAGGCTCCAAATCTGGTTTTTGAACAAGAAAAGAAAGGCAAAAACCAAGCTTTTCCTACTGGTTTCTTCAAGGGAAGGCTGTCGGCTTGGCTGGGTTTTGTTGCTCGGTGCAGGGGAGGAAAGAAGAGCAAAATTGGGTTGAAGAAGAAAGAGGAAAAGGAGAAAAAAAAATAGCTGATCCTTATCCAAATTCTTTCCTCTTTTAAGTCCCACAAATTTGGATATTTTAGCTAATAAGCCCCAAAACAATATTTTCCCCAAAATAAGTCCCTTACTTAAATGATAAAATTCTAAAAAATTTGGGATATTACATTTTGCAATAGATGTCTTAATTGATATAAGTTTTGAATAAACTGCTCTACATAATTGAGTATTCTTAAAAACTTTTGAATCTGTTCTTTAAATTCTAATTTATCAAGGAACATTGAAATCTTTTCAATAATGTGAGGTTGTAATTCTACTCCTGTGGAATTTATTGTCAATCCATGGAATTCAATTTTAGTTTTTCTTATCTCTACTTTCTTTTTAAAAAGTAATATTTCATGTTTCTTGTATAAATATTCAAATTTCTTAAGATGACATAAATGTTCTTTCTCGTTATTAGAGAAGATTAGTATGTCATCTACATGAACTATGCAAAATTTCTTGATGGAAAAGAATACATTATCCATTATTATTTGAAATATTTGAGGTGCATATTTTTTAATCCAAAAGGCATTACTAACCACTCATAACATCCTGTAGGGGCACTAAAGGCTATTAGTGGGATGCTTTCAGGAGTTAGCTTTGTTTGCCAAAATCCTGATTTGTAATCAAACTTTGAATTTATCTTCTTTCCCATAATGCTATGGATTAGTTTCTTTATGTGATAAAAAGTAACCATCAAATTTTGTCTTGCTATTAAGTTGTTTATAGTTAACAACCATTCTAGCTTTTCCCTTTTTTAATTCACTATGATTTCTTGCCATAAAGACAGGACTACTATCTAGACTCCTAGAGGCTTGTATAATTTTTTGGGCTGTCAATTCTTGAATTTACTTGTCAAATTCTTCTCTAACTTCAGGGCTATACCTCATTGGTTTGACTCTGATAATAGTTTTTGGGTCTATCAATTTGATTATGGCATAAGTTTTGTCAACTCCCCATAGTTTTGTAGGATCTTCTCCATAATTACTTCTTAATTCTTATGAGATGGATTCTAGGGTTTTTTCTTCTTGTGTTTTTTCATTATTCCACAATGTTAACACTAGTTTTCTAATATCTTTTGATGGAGTTTTTCTATTATCCTCACCATGTTAGTTGCAAAATTTAATGCTTCTATTGCTTTAACGTAAGCATTACAAATTCTAGAGGTGTAAAGCTAATGTCCATAAGAAGTATAAAATTTTACATATGATGTAGTTTGAACATACTGTTTGAATTAACTTAGGAAATTGTTTCCAAATAGAATGTCGTTCCCATGTTCATAACTTTCGTAGACTTGAGGAATTATAATTTCAGTTCCACCAATTACGATAGTAACTCTTTCTATTATTGTTTTATATTTAACAATACTTCTATCTATGGCTACACCTTTTATAGTTTGAGAAGTGTTCTTCTAATAATACTTTGGGAGTACATTAGTTTTTGCCAAACATATCCTAGATCCTGTGTCTATAAAGGCATGAGAGAATTCTGTTTTGTATTCTTCATACTTAATTCCAATGGATATGTATACACTATAGATACTAGTTTTCAGAGTATCTTGGTATAACTACTTTTTTTCCACTTAAGGTAATCTTTAGACAATGTTCTTCGATGTTATATGGTTGTACTGATGTTAAAAATATGCTTCCTAGCATCAATTCTATACTTGCAGTCATTTCTGTTTCTACATGAGCTGTTACAATGATTTGATGTTGAATTTTATTCTTATCCTCTATTTGAAGAAGTACTTTAGCATATTTATGTAATGTGGTCATTGCACCATTAAAGTTGTAATATGTATATGGTTTCATAAATTCAAATCTTTGTAGGTGTGGAATCATATCACTATGGATATGTGTTACTCTTGCTCCTATATCTATTAGGATAAAAATGTTATGTCATTCCTTCCCATCATAATAATCTCCTTTTATTTTGAAATGTCTAGAAGAAATCTTTAAGGTGTTTAACACTACCTCATGTTTTATACTATTTATTCTTGTCAAGACCTCTTTATCTTTCTTAGGATAGCACAAAGCTCCTAAGTCTATACTATTTCTATGGCTTGGTTCAAGTTTTGTTTTGACTAATAGTTTTCCTAATTCATATGCCATTAGTATAGGCTTTGCTCTTTCTCCTATGAGGAGTGGTTTTTCACTAAAGTCTATTTCCCATTCTTTGGGTAGTTCTATCTCAATGATCATTTTGGGTTTTTGAATTTGTCATATTTCAGAGAACATAGGATCTAATTCAATATATTCTTTATCTTCAAAAAGATTAAATTGATGACTATTAGTCAATGCATAACTTATCATATAGTAAATACTATATGGCATTGATTCATCTTTCATAAAATTTTCTCTTATAAATTCATGTGCTAAACTTAAACTTTTATTAATATTTCTATCATTAATTTTTACAGTGTATTTTGGATATATTGTAAACATAAGTTTTTGGTAACTAAGGTTACCTTGCACTAATCCAAGAATATTATCCTTTCTATCATTAATTTTATTATCTATTAAAGCTAATTTTATCGGGGTGTCTATTCCTTCCTTAAAATGAGCCTTAATAAGTATTTGTATTCCTCCAATATGGATAAAACCTATCTTTGATCCATCAGTTTCTTTAATTTTTGGCAGTTTGCTTTCTATTTCTGCCTTGATAATCAAAGATATATTTATTATTCCTGTTGTATTTCTTATAGAAATGTTATATTCTTTAATGGATATTCCATAATAAACTATATCTTTCCTCTTAAAAGGATTGCTTATAAAGGAATTAGACTTGAATCCTTTTCCTAACGCAAGGTCAATTACCTTTTGTCTAATTCTTTTATATTTACTTTTGTTGAATACAATTATTTGACTTTATTCTCCATGTCCTTCATACTCTTCAAAATAAGCTTCTCCCTCTTCAATATTTGGATTCATCACTACTGGAAGTATATAAACTTTCCACTTCATATATACTTTCTTTGCTATTTATAGAGCTAGTATCTATTTCACTTAATTTTTCTTCATAAACTTTTAGGTTTTTGGTGATTTCTCTTTTGTATCTTTTAGGACATTCATTTGCATAATGTCCTTCTTTACACAACCAGCATGTGCATTTCTTAGGATTCTTTTTATGTTTTCTTGGCATTTTGGTTTTCTTGAAATACCTCTTTTTCTTTCTAGAAAATTTATTCTTTTTAAACCTTTGTTTATTACTTCTTTTAATTCTAAATTTTTTGTTTCTCTTTTTGTAGTTGGTGTAACTACATCCTAATTTGATTGGATCACTATTCTTAGGGCAACAGAGTCCTTTTTTCATACTTTTTGTTAGTTTGTTTAGGTTATAGGTTTTTATGCACCATTCATTAATTTTGGTTTTAGCAAACCAAATTGTTAGTCCTAAAGTATCTTTCTTATCCTCTACATATATTCTATAGGCTTTTGCCAATTTTATTCATCAAGGATTAGGAATTTTCCCAAAGAACAATTCTAGTAGGCCTTTAGTCATTCTATGATTTGAAGCCTTATAATAGTATTTCTAGAACATGCAAATGTATTGATATAACTCACAAGGATTACATAGTTCTAAATTTGCAAAATCCATACTGCTATTCTTCTAATTCATGCTTCTTCCAATTCTTGCTTCTTCTTTTTCTTGACTTTCTTCCCAATTTTCACCTAAAAATTCTCTCCTTATGGCTAATTCAAACCTATTTATTATGTCTTGAATTGCTTTGTTTTCATTAACTTCTTTAGAAGTAAGATTTCCACTTATGATAGTATTTCTTTCTTCTTCATTTAAAGTAGTAAACTAGTCATGAACTATCCCTTTAAAGGTGACTTCAATAAATCTGACTACTTATAAGGCATTCCAATTTTTGTTTACTATGGCTATCCAAGTAGCTCGAGCCTAGTCACTGACAATCTTTTCTGAGTCGGTAACACAATCTAGGTCTAACCAAATATTATTAGTACTAATCATTTGTTCTTTGACTCTAATTGTAGTCTCAAGTTTAGATTGATTCCCAAATCTTTGACTCTTTTTATCATAGATTACTTCATGTGTTAAATTTTTATTCCTTTTATAACTTTGGCTTATGTTGGATTCTATTCCAGGTTGCACTGGTAATTCTATTGGGGTTATATTAGGATGTGTCTGATCCTTTTCTTCTTCACTTTCTTCTTCAATTTCTTATTTTTGAGTATTCATTTTCATATTTTCTAATTATTTAGTAGTTAGAGTCATCTCTTTGCACAGATTGTCTAATTCTTCTACATTTTCTTCTCCTAAGAATTTTTGTTCAAGTTCTTTTAGCTTTTCTTCTTGGGTTTTTAACATGAAAAGTGTTATTCCTTTCGATTTAGGCTTTTTAGTAAAAAAATTAGGAATTATTTTAAATCCTTCATTTCTATCTATAATATTTTGCTTATTACAGACTGATATTATAGTATCTTGCAAGTCCTTGAGCTATATCTTATAAAATTTTTTATCTCTATCACTTTCTAGTTGTGGAATTATTCTATTATACATCTTTTAAGCCTTTATTGCAAATTTTTCGACAATTGTTTTCAATATCTTAAGAATTTCTTCTATTTTACGTTCTATATCTTTAACTCAAGATATCAAAGTTATAAAATTTTTTAGGCTTTTCAGTAAAAATCTTAGAATTATTTTAATCTTTCATTTTTATCTATAATATTTTGCCTATTATAGACTGATATTATAATATCTTGCAAGTCTTTGAGCTATGTCTAGATCTTATAAAATTTTTTATTGATATCACTCTTTAGTTGTGGAATTATTCTATTATACATCTTTAAGCTTTTATTGTGAATTTTTCAACAAACGCTTTCAATATCTTAAGAATTTCTTTTATTTTACGTTCTATATCTTTAACTCAAGATATCAAAGTTTTTGAGTCTTTGATAGACTGTATTTCTTCTTTTGTTTCTTTTAGATCTCTAGAATTTTCTACTTCATTTATTCTTTCTTTAATAGAATCAAATTATGAAGAAAGGGATTTTCCCATTTCTCTAATTCTCCTTATAGTATTTTCATTGATAGCTTCCATTTCAAGAATTTTATCTATGATAATTATATCTTCTATATGGATTATGTTTCTACCTAATGTATTAAGTAGATACATGTTAATCCAATTTATTTGTTCCTTGCTCATGTTGATTTTAGTAATTCAACAATTTCTCTTAATTTTTTAATTCTCTATTCTTTAAATCTAATTTGTCTATTATATAGCTGTATTAGTGAGTTTATTCTCTCTTTTTCTTGGATTCTTTGCCTTAACTCAATAAAAGATTTTCTTTCACTTCAACTAGAATTTCTCCTTCAAAATGAACCACTTAATTTGACTACAAATGTTTAGTATAGTTCTTGTATATGAGGCTATATCTCCCCTTAGAATTTATTGGGACTTTACTTATCGCTTTTATATTCTTTGAGGACTAACTTTGTTATTACTTAGTTTTTCTTTTAACTGAGACTTAACGTCTTCTACTAAGTCGAGGGTATAAATCCTTATACTTTTAAGTATAGGGTTATAAATCTTGCACTTATAAGTTTAGGGGTAAATCCTTCAAAATTAGTAAGTTAAGGGACATTTTATGGATTTATGCCTTGGAGTGTCTTCCCCACGATACTTTCTTGGGAATTTTAGAAGCTAAATTCAATAAATAGTCTATTAATTATGTGATTTATTTCAGTTTAATTCAGAAAAAAATTTTCTTTAAAAATGATCTATAAACTATCAATTTTATTTCAAAATTGTCTACTTGACAAACATTTCGTTAACTAACTAATGGAATTCTTTCTAGCTATTGAATCTGCCCCTTAAATTTTTGAAAAATATTAAATATAGTATATATATTTTTAATTTTTACAACATTTTGTTTTTAAAATTCAAATTTTTTTGTCAAATATAATAATTAACCAAGATGAAATTTCAATTTACATTAATTAAGATTCTAATTTTAATTTA
>BPVZ01000050.1:328451-341079 GCA_020521535.1 Rubroshorea leprosula | reverse complement strand
TCAAATATAAAGAGGGATTTAGGATGCAACCGCTGAAACCTTTGATTGAGCATAAGCTTACTTATGAATCAAAATTTTTATAAAATCCAAGGTATT
Organism: Rubroshorea leprosula; assembly: GCA_020521535.1. Lineage (NCBI taxonomy): Eukaryota > Viridiplantae > Streptophyta > Magnoliopsida > Malvales > Dipterocarpaceae > Rubroshorea > Rubroshorea leprosula. Next base: position 340,983 of record BPVZ01000050.1, on the reverse strand, counting down.
AATAGAGTTATAAATAAGTTGAACTATTTGTGAGTAAGATATTTAAGTTAGCCTTGATTTGACTTGAGTTTGAATTTGAACTCAAACCTAAGGTCAAAAAATTAAGTTAAGTTGAATTTGAGTTGAATCTAAAACTTAGCTCAACTTAACTTAACTTAAATCAGCTTTATTAAAAAAAATTATTTATATTAAATATTTAAAATTTTATTTTTATTTTTATTTAAATATTAAATTAAATTCTAGTAATTGATTGAGCTCGCAAGTTGAGCTCTAGCTCACAATTTTGATTTTGGGAGTTGAGCTTGAGCTCACTAGTTGAATTCGAACTTGGTCTATTTGAACTCGATATAAACTTGAATTTAACTTGATTTGATACTATTGCATCAAGCATGAATTCAAGTTTTAAGAAACTTAACTTATTTACAATAATAAGTATTAGTTAATAATTTTAAATAATTTAATAGTAATTTTTTAAATATAAAATTCTAAATTCAAGTTGCACATATGAGAATAAAATGATTTAACAAATGAAAAAAAAAAATTTTTTTTGGGTACATAGAGGTACTTCTTATTATGCAATGAGAACAAAGAAAAAAGTATTTACTATATGTAACAATCATTTCAGATTAAAATTGTTATAAAGTTTGCAGTCTTAATGTAGATATCAAAGGGATAGAAATAAAATAATAAAATAAGTGTATGTTTGGTTTAGCTAATAATGATAGCCTGTAGATGCTTACCTTCATATAGTTGTCTAGAGAGTATTTGTAAATATGTCATTATAAGTTGATTTCAAACAATATATTAATTATAGATATCAACTACTAACAATTATAACTATTATTTACTTTCGGCCTCATGGATTGAATGCTTTAGTAGAAAGGGTTATGATGGGCCTTGCTTTTTTTCCCCACTAGTTAGTTAATTTGTTTCCTCTTCACATGTATAAAAAGATGACTATTACTTACTAGGTCAAACCCTCAGTTCTTGAATAGAATTAAGAATAAATTATCAATTTAAATCATATATTAAAAAAATAATTTATTATTTAACAGTTAAAGTTATTATAAAGTTTTATTTGTTATTTAAACCAATATTTAATAAAAAAAACTAGCATGTGCTGATGTTAATTATTAAATAATAAATTATTTATCTCAATAACAATATAAAAGCACATTTTATACATCCATCTTTACTCTCTATTTTGGGGGTAAATTTAAGGATTTAACCTATTTACTCCTATCAACAACACCCAAAAAAAAAAAAAAAAAGGGAAAAAGAAAAAGAAAGCCAAATGAGCTGGGCAAAAGAGGCCGGCCCTACGTACACTTAAATGGATGCGCCGGGGGAAGTCCTTCGTTAAAGTGCAATAAAATCCTCACTTAGTTTTTTTTTTTGGTAAATAAAATCCTCACTTAGTTGTTAATAAGAATATGAATATGAATTAATAATTATTTGAATAAATATGATTTCAATATAATGAGAACATTACACGAACTAAGCAGATTTTCAACACACAAGCTACTGGGAACATGAACTTATTTTCAGTAGCAATAAGGCCAAGGTGTCAACTTAATAGAAAAGGGGTAGAAGATGAATCTGGTGTTAACATTAAAATTGTGCGTTATTTATACTTTTCTCAACTTTATTTACAAGGGATACACAGACTTTTTTTCTTTTTATCAGATTCATGCACACTTTGAAATTGGATTTCATATTCTTTTCAATTAGGAAATCTCCACTTTACTTTCCCTCTCCCCTCACTAGCCTTTTTATGCTCACACTACACTAGCAGACTTCCATTGAATCCTCCATCAGTCCAGAAACATGTGAATATCACCAATCTTTCAAGATTGCATGTAAAGTTCTAATCTTTGGTTTTTTCAAGGTCTGATAATTTATGGGTTTTCTCTGGCAACCATGAAGTTCAATGTCGGAGGCATGTTCAGAGAATTCTGAAATCAAATTCTGGCTCTAATGGGGTTGCCGGGCTTTGAATTTTTGAAGATATTGGTGGGTCAGTATATATTATTCTTTCCTTCTTTTATGAAGTTTTAGGTATGGAGATTTCTGGTTTTTTATAACTAGCTAGGGTTATTGAATTTTGGTTTTTCGGGTGGCAGGTAGATTGATGGCAGAGGAAGAAATTAGTCCAATATAATAAGTCCCTTGTTGTCTGTTTCTGAGTTTCTGTTTTCTTAACCCTTTCAATTTGGAAGGAAAGTGCCATGTGGTGAGCTCAGATGTCTGCACATGGCTTTCTCTCATTCCCAAGCTTTGAGACTGTAAATCAATACAGGGAAAACGGGGGTTTTGTGCTTTTCAAGAGAATCAGGCTGCAGGAGAGGATGACCACCTGGTTTTGTATTAGCAACTTAGAAAACCCCCAATTTTTTTAATGAGAACTCAATGGAGGGTTTGGGAAACTGTGATGAGAGAAACAGCACGGGAGTTTAGTTTTATGGCAAATCCATAGTTAAATCAGTACCTTCTTCCATTTTCTTAATAATTAACTTGCTTCCTCAATGCCAACCTGTTGAGTTACCTGCTCTTCCTCAAATCTATAAGCACAATTCAGCAAGCTCTCACACTGGTATCCCCTTCTCCTTGCCATTTTTGTGTTTGCTATTTATTCAAACTGGCTTTCTTTCTTCTGGGGTATGTTCCTTTTTGATCTATGAGTACAAATTTTCCACTAGGAAATAGCAAGCTGCAGAAGCACTTCAATCCTGCTTCATATTGTACTAGTTCTTTCTCCATTTCCAGATCTTCCAATCCAAAAAAGGGATTAGTAACTTTTGGTTTTTTGGGGGTTTTGTGCATATAAGACCTTTCTCCTAGTTCCATGGCATCTCCTTCGTTCTTTGGCAACAATCCTTATCCATGGATAGTTGTTCTTACTCCAGTGATCATGTTTTCTGCTTTTCTGATGCTTTCTAGTTCCTTCTCCTTCCTCCTCACCTCTATAGCCTTGGTTTTGTCCATTCTTCTGTTCATCTTTTCAAGGAGAAAGCCATGCTTCGAGGAGAAACCAGTCAAAGAAAAGGAAGTCAGTTTATCTCAAAGGGAGAATTTGGCACCAAAAGAAGAGACTGAAACAGAGAGAAGTGAAGTTACTACCATACAAGCAAAGGACTTTGAAAGAGAAGCTGAGCACCAAAGTCATGACAGTTTGGTGAGTTCCCCAGATGTGCTATCAGAAATTGAGTGCCTGGATCAGCTATCAACCACAGAGGATTCAGAAATGGATTGGCCTTTCAGGGACAAAGCTGACCGGAGCCCAGATTACTCAGATGATGGATCTATTTCCGATGAGGATAGCCTCATTGAAATCTCCCTCCCTAGTGGACACTATGTGAATCATGGAAAGGAAATCCAGCAGCAGCCTAATAAGCTGAGTATGCAACCCAAGTTCCCAGAATACCGGACCTTGCCAGAATCAATTTTCCAGCAAAGAAGTCTAATGCAGCTGCTATCAGAGTTGAATAATGAGGTGAATGAGGAAGACAACTTGATTGAGATTGACATCTCCATGGGCTCCATCAAATGTTCAAGGTTTGAAATTGAAGCTTGAGATAATTAATCATGTTTTTGAGTTCTTACTTTTAAGTACTTTTATTTTTTGTCCTCCTGGATTTCATCATGTAAAACTGTTAACCATTTAGGGTATTACAGATTCACATTATATATATAATCTTCAATTTCTTGTGTAATGTTCTATGAAAACTGAGATGCTTTCTGCTGTTTAGTTATTCATCTTAATCTTCAAGTTGAAGCTTTGGATACCCATTAAAGCACTTGTACTGTCACCCCTTTTTTGTTCATTAAAGGTATCAAAATAACAATTTGATGGATTTCCACTTGCCTTTTTCTTTTCACCTTCCTCCCTGCATTATATCTAGTGTTTTAAACTAATTAAGTTTATTATTTGGTGGGTCACAGACCATAATTAATGTGCCTTTTTTTTTTTTGTAAAGAATCAGCTCAGATGCTTTGTATTAGCCACAGTGTCATATGCATATATCAATATCCATCTTTTAATTAATTCTGAAGCTGATTTATATCTTTATCTCCTCTCCTCTCTTTTATCAACTTCTCTTCTCTTTTTAGAGACAGGAGGGGGAGAAGGGAGGTAGCGGAGGGGGTAGGAGGAAATGAGTACTCGACGGTCGTGCGTGGTCCCCTAGTCTTAGGATTTGAACACCGAGCCAAACTTGTAGGTACACATCCCTTCGGGGCGGTGGCTTGCCTTGCATGCCAGTGTTCCCATGAATAACAATGATTTTTTCAAGAACCAGTTCGAGGTTTCCTTGTAATAACACATTGTTGAGCTTTCACTCTCAAGAAAAAGGAAAAATAAAAAATAAATAAAGAAAAAAAAAAAAAAAAAACTTGAAACCTTTTATCTTGTCATCAAAATTGTTTGATTCTAGTCCTGTTAAAATTGGATGCTGTGAAACGCACAACTCTTTTATTCCAATAAAAAATTTACAATTATATATTAATCACACTTCTTACTTATAAAAAGATCTTATAAAATAAGATATTTAAGGATAAAGATCAATTGGATCAAACCGGTTTGTAACATTTTTAAGAAACCAGAGAAGACAAAGAAATATGGTTATAGAGAAGAAGATTGTCAATATTCTTGATTAGCTTGCATGAAATCAAAAAGCAAACGTTTTCCCAAATTAAAACAAAAGGAAAAGCTAGAAATCTAGTGGTATCATTATTTTTTACAATGCACTTATTTTTGACAGATAACTTGGAAAAGTTCAAGAAAATTTTGTTTTTTGAATAGAAGAATCAAGGTTAATTTTTTTATTATGGACTTATTGATAGATAACTAGGGAAAAGATCATGAATTTGTTGTTTTTTTTTCCCCTAAATTACTTCGGTATAGACAACAACTTATATTGAAAGTGTTGGTTTCTAATTGTCGCGATTGTTATTTTTTTATCTCTAACATTCTGAAAATATAGTTAATATATTTAATATTTATTTTGATTAATATTTTATATATTTTCAAAATAATAAAAAGAAATAAAAATAAAAAACTAATACACCAAGAAATTTGGTAAAGAAAACCTACGAGACCCTTTTCTTAATCCTCAATTAAAAATATATTCTTTTGGTCCCTCAACTTTTGTGTGAAGTCCTTTTTTGTCCCCTAACTAAATGAATCTTCATTTTAGTTCCTAAAAATTATTTCCCGTTCTCCTTTTGGTCCTTCTATTAAGTTGTTGAGGGAGCAAAAAGAGGTTGGGAAAATAATTTTAATGGACTATAAACTAGTTTAAGAAAATAATTTTAAAGAAACAAAAAGAGTTTTTTTATTTTTTTAATTGATGGACAAAAAATAGAATGAGAAAATAAATTTGAGAGACAAAAAGGGAAATTTTTTCAATTGAGATACCAAGACAATTTAGTGGCAAACTAACACCAAACACACTTAAGTTAAGATGAACTAAGAATAAGAAAACATGCATTAAAGTAGGAAAAGTTGTTTATTCTTTGCTTATACATATTGTTGATGCATATTTTTGTAAAGGGTCAAATTCGAGTTCAGGTAATTTCCACATCATTAAGACTTGCTTCAATCATAGTGCCCAGCCATACTATTTAGGTTTTATTGAAGCTGGTTATCATTAACTTGACATGGCTCAAACATACTCAACTTAAACAATTCTAGAATGTATTGATGTAGAAATCATTAGACACCTATAGATTGAACACCACTAGCTATTGCAAATATCAACATGTTTTGGAGTGAAGTGCCCATTGTTGCCTTCAACATGCATTTGCCAAAGGGCCTTGCCATATCCAATGCTATAATACATAGATGCGCCAAACATATGCAAGGAAGTCTCTTTCTTTTATTATTTCCTTACTTATCAAATTTTATCATTTTCATCAATTGATCACTATCTTTATATGTAGGTTATCAATGAACCCATGGACCCAAGCTCATGGGATACATCAGAATAAACTATGGGAGTGGCTTGGTAGGCATGGGTGGATTAACATTACCCCCTTGGCAAAGTCTAATATTCGTATTAGTCAAGCTTGGGCTAGCAATGCTACTCGTTTTTGCAAGAAAGGGATGGGTGACAAATTTGTGGAAGCAAACTTGATCCCAAAACTACACTGTTTGATACTAACTAGAAGAATTGAAATCCCATTGAATATCAATTAGAGATGCCACTTTAGTCTCCATCACTAGCTTGCACTTATATTTAATGCATGAACAACTGCATGAGTTTCATTATATATGAAATTCACAAAAATAATTACACTTTATCTAAAAAATCTATCAAAATTTTGGATAGAGGAAGATTTGCCAACAATATTCAATTGCACCCCAAATTTGATATTATTTATAGATCTAAAGTTACTAAGAATGGGAGGCTCTAGCAGATTAGTTATTCTTTACTAGAAAGTTGAAGAAACCATAATTACACATCAAAACCTATCAAAAGTGCCTTGATTATCCTAAAACTTAATATTTATCCTTACCTAACACAAATCTAACCATTGGATTGCTAGGCTACTTTGGCCCTACAAACCCAAAATTACCAAAATGCCACTACCTATATATATTTACATTTTCCTTCATTTTCAGCAAAACACAAAACACACCAAATTAACACATTTTGTCACACATCTTCATCTTCAACCACTTGACTCCCTGACTAAAATTCCCCAAACTTGTAGCAACTCATTTCCTCTTCATTTCTAAGCTCATATACATGCATATGCTCCTCAGAAACCTCAATTTTCTACATTCTCAACCACACAAATTACCCTCTAGACATATAATTCATTGTGGCCAAAAATTTCACATCACAATTTAAGGTCCTAGGTTATTTTTCTTAAGCTTCAAAGGATCAATAAGTAGCAAAGTTAGCATCAACATATAGGATCAAGTCCTCCATCAAAAGCCTCCACAATAGTCATTCTTACTCTCCCCATCATTACTCTTTAGTTTATTTCTTCTTGCATACACAAATTTGGAGAAGGAAATTACTGTACTTTCAACACTAACTTCAAGGCATCATCACCATCTAGCTTTTTTGGCTTTGCTAGAGAAGGTTCACTTTTAGATTCTGTTGGAGACATCAAGTCGCTCACCCTTGTTAGAGAAGATAACTTATGGCATGTATCCTCTTGCACGTGAAATGGATGTAAACCAAAGAAACCTTCCTCATTTTCACACGAGGCATCCCAGTTAGCTTCCACATCATCTTTATATTGCTGACTCATCAACCCTCAACCACAACACATATTTAAGTTAACTTATATACTATGCATATACATTAGATGCATATATATATATATATATGAACACAAGTGTAAAAGAAGGGATCAAGTTACACTAGTGGTAACAATAAGGAATAATTACACATGTCCATAATTTTTAGTACAATCAATAATTTAAAAACCTGACCATTGAATTGACTATTCTATTCATAGAGATATTTACACCCAATTTCATATGGAATAAATAGAAAAGTGAAGGCGGATTACATTTTACTCAACCATTGATGGAGGGAGTGAGTCGCAATTCTCCCAACAACTTACAGGTACTATCAAACTATTACAAGTAAGAAAAAATTGAAAGTGCAAAAATGATCTCTCTAAAATCGAATATTTAAAATATTAACTCTAGTTGTTCAAATGATGAAGAATACTTTTATTCTTTTCTTGAATAATTGAGCGCACTCACTCTTGTTCTTCTTTAAAGGGTCCATTACTTGTATTTAAAGTTAAGTCTTCAAACTTCAAAAATTAGCTATTCTCAAAGTATAAGTCAATCTAACATAATAATAACATTTATTGAAATGTGACTTTTACAAAAACCAATTCATGTATAAATCAATCCAACATTTACATTATGTTTTCACACATCAAAATTAAGGCCAACAAGTGCAAATCTTTCAAATGTTTAGGGAATAAATTGCAATAAAAAAAGTTAAAATCATAAACTACAATGAATAAATCTAAAGTTTGACAATCAAAGTGCACAAGGACTTAAAGTTGAGGGACCAACAATGTTATTTTCCATTAAAATTTAGACGATTTTTATTGAGGTAAAAACCTATTTGTAGTCCTTTACCTTAGTAAGTTTGAAGGTTTTAACCCCTCAACTTATACTATGACACTTTTAGCTCATCACCTATACGAATTGAAGAAAATAACCTTTACTTAACGTTAAGTTATAACATTTTGTTAGTTTTGTTAACTGACTGTTAGTTTTGTTAGCTGACTGTTAGTTCTATTAATTGACTATTAACTCTGTTAACTGACTATTAGCATTCCATTAATGGAACTAATAAATAAAATTGAATTTAAATTTTATATTTTCTATAACAAAAAATTAACAGTTGGCCAATAGTCAGCTAACAGAACTAACAATCAGCTAATACAACATTAAATAAAGGCTATTTTCTTCAATTTGTATGAGTGAGGGGCTAAAAGTGTCATAGTACAAAGTGGGGGGCTAAAACCTACAAACTTATTAAGGTAAAGGGTTAAAAGTAAGTTTTTACCTTTTATTGATGGATGGACGGCATTATGACGTCCATCGATGAATGGATGAGGCTTGACCCATTCTCAAAAGTGAGGGATTTTTATGATTTTTTTTTTTAGTAAAAGGATGAAAATGACTCTTTTAATAAAGTTCAAGTATTTTTATTGGCATTAAGCCTTTTAGGAAGGACAAAACAATTACATAGAGCTTATATAAATAAGGTGAGGAATAAAGCATGTTATTTTGAAACAAAGGGATTCATAAAAAAAAAAGAAAAAAACTAAAGTATGTATTAAGTATTTTGACAAACCCAACTTTTATATTAGTTACATGTAAGAGGCATGTTAATTAAGAAATTTAAATAACAATAAATATGTATAATTTATATAAAAGAAAAGGTACTCCATTTATTGCTAATTAATTTTCTATTAGATGCAAGTTTTGTATGTTGGCTCACATGTCTAATTTTCCACTTTATATTAGAGTAGGTTTGTTTTTGTCAAGCTCTTTCTTATTCATGTGACTATATCAACCTAGCCCGCTAGTTGTATTATCCATTTTCACCTATTGGTTCTCATGGTTTCAAAATGCATTACTTAGAGTTAATGAGTGTTAACTTATATACCCAGTATCTCACCTGTGCTTTGTCAATATGGGATTTTCCTAGGGGTGTTATAATGATAGCAATGGAAGTTTTCCTAAGGGAGCATATTAAGTCATGTAACAAGACTTAATGTTCATACTAGGCTTGCACAGTAAAGGGCATGTTAAGTTAAAAAATCTCATATCAAAATATAATAAGAGGTATGTGTGACTTAAATACAAGTTACAACATGTATTGTCAATTGGTTTTAAGGTTACACATAATCCTTGAAGCAAATTGGATTACTAAAATTTGAAGAATCTTGAGATGTTCTTTGCTAGGGCTTTGAAAGCCAATTTTCTTCATGTTCTGGAAGGTAAAAGTCCTCATGTGGGTTTTTGGGTGTTTCTCGTCTCTTTGGCTTTTGCTCTTTTTTTCCCAATGGGAAGTCTTTCTATGGGACTTCTATTGTGAACCAATGTCACATCTAGGGTGGCAAGTTTGGTAGCAGTTTATGGCAATGGCATGGTGGCCCAAGGCACAATCTTTTCTCTACCAAATTCCTTTTTGGAGGGGCAAGCAATAAATGTACGAAGGGTGGAAAGTAGACTTGGCAAAATTGCAGTCAATTTGAAAATTTGACCCAATCCATCCACTATGGGTAGGGTTATGAATCTAAAATATTATTTTGAAATCCAATATGACCTAGACTAAAATTACCTAAATCCAACTTAGTTGGGTTAGGGTTAAGTCAAGTCAACCTAAAGTGACCTAACTAAAATTAATTATTTTTTTTTAAATCAAAATTTTAATTAATTATACTTTTAATTTTAATTTTTAAGTATATAATAAAATTAAATACTATAAATACTTATTATTTATTAGATTATTAGAGTTAATATAATTTAACAGATGTTTTCGACTAAGCAATAAATTAATATTAAATTTTTTAAAGAAAAATAAAAAATATTGAAAAGTTTTCATTTTAATTTTAATTTTTTAAAAAGTTGGGTTCATTCAACCAAATCCGAGATTTGTGTGGGTGAGTCATGGGTTTACTCCTTTTAATCCAAAATCCAAAATGACCTAACCTACTAAATCTAGAATACAAAATAACTCAATTTGAACACATCCAATCCAACCTATTTGTTAAGTCTAATGGCAAGGTTGCCAGGCAATTTCTTGAATGGAAAAGGAGCAATAGATGGCTAAGGTAGATGGTGTATAGTGGGTGGTGGCTAATGATAAATGTGGTTTGTTTGGGAATAAAGCATTGGGTGGGCAACAATGACCATGGAATGGGTGTTGGATGTACTTTGCTATTTTAACAAAAAATAAAATATTATTTTATAAATTAAATTTATTATCTTATTAACGATTTATTTAAACTAGTTGTTGTAAGTTGATCATCCTACTTAAGAGTATATTATTTCATAAAAATTAACACATATATGGAGGGTATATATGATATGGGTTTTATAAATATGACATGTTATGTTTCTCAAAGAAAGTTTCCTTACACTCTTCTACGTTCTTGTGCTATTGTAATTTTTAAATATTTTTAAGTAAAGAATGGTGTTTTGAATTATGTGACTCTATAGACAGTGTAGATCCATAGAGTATTGTTATAGAGCTATGGTATTCAAAGGTGACATGCTATGTATATTTTCTAGTGCACTGGTAGATCTACTCTCTATAAAGGTGTGAATTATATTAAAGTAAATAAGCTCATTCACACTTATTTTAGTAATTTTTTTATTAATATTTCCTCACTAAGTTTAGTAATTATATTTTTATTAATTTTATGATTAAGGTGCAACAACAACATGAAGTGGAGATGGAGAAGAATGCTTGAGGAACAACAGTGGGTGATCTCACCATGATTGTCTAAGAAGGAAGAAGACAACGTGGGCATGTTGCGGTGGTTGCGGCAATGACAGTGGTAATGATGGTGGTGGCGGTGGAACTTTGTCTCCAAATTGTCTACAGCTTTGGCATGTGGAACAAGTTTGAGAGATCTTATTTTTTGCATAGTTTCATCTCCTAAAAATCAAGAGATGGAGAAATATGTTTAAAAAGTTTGATTATAAATGGAATACCAACCTCTCTTATTAGATGTCAAATGAAAATCAAAAACACTAGCGTTGTAACCATTTAATGTGACATCGAATTTTAGCGAGCATTTCACGTTACTAGGATTCCACATTACTTGCTTATCTGTTGTTTATGAAATTAAAAAGGAATTTGTACAAAATTTCCTGTTAAACTTTAACATGGTAACTAAGAGTCCTTTTGCCACTCCACCTCAATTGACTTCGCATCTTCTTTAACTCTTCATTGCCTCATTTTGGTCTTCTTGTTAATTCTAGACCTCCATCCTAATCATTAATTACATCTCCTTCACTGTTGGCTTTAGTTACCACTACCGTTGAGTCTTCATTAATTAGGTGGTTATATTAATGATTAGGCTCATAGCAAAGGAGATCTAATTGAAAAATGATTTAAGTACAATCTTTTTGTACAACCTTACATATCATTTAAATTATTAACTCTTTTTATATTCATTTGAAATTCATGATATTAAATGCATTTATCCATTTAATGACACATAAAAATTGTATGAAAAGGTAGTACAAAAATATCGTCTTTCTATCAACACTCAATCTAATTAATGATTAAGTGGAGGTCTAGAATTAACAAGCACATGAAGATAAGTCGATGAAGAGTTGAAAAAGAAGTGGAGTCAATTGAGGTGGGATGGCAAGGGGAATCTTAATTGCCATGCTAAAATTTAACGGAAGATTTCATACAAATTCTTTGTTAATTCCATAAATGACAAATAAACAAGTGACGTGGAATCCTAGTGATATGGAATGCCAACTCGGATTCCACATCATGTTGTATGGTTACATAGCATTTCCAATCATCAAAAATATTGATGGAGGAAATGTAGGAAGTCTTATTATTCCAAAATATTGTCTCCTTGGTTATTAATTGGTGGGATTCTATCCTGCCATATATGATAACTAAATTATAGGGAGTTAGTGGGCTAATGGTAATGGACTTTTTTTTTTTTTTTTAATGAATGTTAGAGTCATTTATCTAAGTTATTGAGACCCATGTAACAAATAAATCCTATCGTATTGGCTATGGTAGTCTTGGGTTTTCAAGACTCCTTGAACTAGTTTTTTAGGTATTTGACCAACTATAAAGATTTTGGTACGAATTGAGCAAGAATTAGTGACAGTTTTAAAATGTTCTATTTTCTCATGCAATTAGGCTTGTATCTCATGATATTTTCTAATGAAGGTTTGTCTCTCATTGAATGGAAAAAAAGGCTTTAAATTAGATACAAACCTTATGTTTCAATGTACATTTCTAATAAGGAATTAAAGCTTAATTAAAGGTGAGGAGCAAAT
>BPVZ01000050.1:302915-317328 GCA_020521535.1 Rubroshorea leprosula | reverse complement strand
CTAGATGGTCTTCTGCTTTTAGGCTCTTTACCACAATGTCGTCGACATAAACTTCCAGATTCCTATCGATCTGAGCTCGTAAGACGATGGTCACCATTTTCTGATAAGTAGCACCTGCGTTCTTTAAGCCAAACGGCATCATGACATAGTAATAAATTTCATCGCCAGCATAGAACGAGGTTTTCTCTTCGTCTTCTGGAGCCATCGGCACCTGGTGATAGCCATAATATGCATCCAAGAGACTTAACCTCTCATTGCTTGAAGCCGCTTCAACTAATTTGTCAATGTTCGGCATCGGATAGCAATCCTTGGGGCAGGCTTGGTTAAGATTTGTGTAATCGATGCACATTCGCCATTTACCGTTTGCCTTCTTCACCAGGACTGGGTTAGCCACCCATTCGCAGTAATCAACTTTCTTAACGAAACCAACTTGTAGAAGTTTCTCTACCTCGTCATTAATAGCCTAAAGCCTCTCCCCCCCCGAAAAGACGTCGCTTCTGGGCCACTGGTTTCTTCAATGGATTGGTGCTGAGCTTATGTTGAGATACTGAATTTGGAATTCCTGGCATGTTTGCCGAAGTCCATGCGAATACATCATTGTTAGCTCGGAGAAAGCTATTAGCTCTGCTCTTTCCTCCGGGTTCAATCTAGTTCTGATTTGCATCTTTCGGCTCGGATCTCTGCCATCAATGAGCACTTCTTCAACATCTTCGACTGGAGCAGCTCTGGTTTCATCTTCCGGTCGATTATCTACGATCTCAACACCCATAACTTACTTATTGTCAGGAATTCGTTGAGGAATGGCCTCGGATGTCTGATATTTGCCCTTCGTAAGTTGTGTTACCGAGGTGATATAACAATGTCTGGCCACCTCTTGATTACCTCGTAGTGTTGCTATTCCCATAGGAGTTGGGAACTTCATGCAGAGGTGAGATTGCGAAACCACTGCTCGGATTTCAGTCAATGTGGGTCGGCCAATAACAACGTTGAAAGAGGACGCCATCTTGACGATGAAGAACTGGACTGAAAGAGTCACATAGGTCCGGCCACTCCCAAAAGCAACATGGAGGGTAAGAACTCCTTCTACCTGAACAGGCTGGTTGTTGAAACCATAGATGGGACCATCATATTTTTGCAACAATGCTGGATCCAGTCCAAGACTTTCGAAAATAGTGGAAGTACATGATGTCTGGTGCACTCCCGATGTCAACGAGGACACGCTGTACTTCACAGTTGTTAATCATGACAGATGTGACCAAAGGATCATTGTGGGGTGTAACAACTGTGTCGAAATCAACAGATGTGAAAGTAATGGGTTGATTCTTCTAGTCAGCGTCGTTAAACTTCCGTTTCTGAGCTCGGTTTTGATGCTTAACCTCTCTGACATACAGTTTTCGCTGTTTAGAGCTCAGTCCACCTGCTTCCAGGCCTCCCGTAATCATGTGTATGATTCTAGCTGGTGGTAGGAGTAGAGGTGGGGCTTGCTGATATCCCACACCTTGCTTATTTGGGGGATTGCGGACTCCTTGAGGCTGTGGCCTCTGTTCTTTGACAAATCTCGACTGTTCAGCTCTCTAAATGTACTCATTCAACATTCTCTTCTGAGCTAGATTTTCTAGTTCAAACCTTAAACTGTTGCACTGCTCTGTAGTATGACCGTGATCTTGATGAAAATCACAATATCTGGTATAATCTCGACTAGCAGCAACAGTCTTCATTGGGCCAAGACGCCTTAAATCCATCTTATTCTTGATCTGCATAAAAATCTATGACCTCGGCAAATTAAAAGGAGTCCAATTAACTGGAGGTTTACCTACAGATTGTTGCGGGGGTGTAGAGTTCGGCCTTCCGAATCTCGGTGTAGAGGTCGGCATTGGACCTCAGTTCTGTACCATCCTCATCCTTTTCTTGCTTGGATTTTCATCTCTCCATTCTGGATTTCGGTTCTTAGAAGGAGTTGGGTTATGTGCCAGGGCATATTCCTCAGCAGTTATAAATTTCAGAGACTTATCATTCACCTCACTAAAGGTGGTGGCAGGATGTTTGATCAAACTGTCTCTGAACCTATCATGTTTAAGACCAGAGATCACAACTGTGATCCCCATAGCTTGGTCGAAGGAACTAACCTCCAATACCGCATCATTGAATCTGCTCATATAGTTCTTCAGAGATTCTCCATCCCTCTGTTTAACTCGCATCAACTCAAAAGTAGTTTTCCTGATTAACCTTCTATTGGAAAACTTAGTGGCAAAATCAGATGTCATTTCTGTATAAGAACTAATTGACCTTGGAGGTAGACTGTAATACCAAGTTCCAGCATTACTTCGAAAAGTAGAGGGAAAAATCTTGCACATCAACACGTTAGAGGCGTTCTGAGCTTGCATGCAAGAGTAGAAAGGATGCAGGTGATCATCGGGATCCTTCGTCCCATCATAAGTCTCGAGCTGAGGAATTTTGAAGCCAGCGGGATAAGGTTCCAATGTGATGTTGGTGTTCAGAGGATGAGGTATGGAGTCAGCAGCATGGTGTGGAGGTGGGGCACCTCGCTGATTAGCTATTAGCTTTTCTAGGCTGTCTAGACGTCTAGTGACATCATCAGGAAGGGGTTGCTGAACTGGTGCTATGAGAGATTGACCCTGAGATTCATTAAGAGTAGGAGCATGCTGAACTGGTTGAGGATTCTGTTGTGGAGCTGGTGGTTGTGGAGCAGGGTTCAGTAAATTAATGAGGGGATCACCAAGGTTGTTTCTAGCTAAAAGCTGAGCCAATATTAGTTGAAAGACACTAAACTGCTGTTGCATGGCAATAAGCTGAGTTGCAAATATGTCTTGGTTGGCACTGGAAGTTGAGTTGTGAGCTGAGGCATGAGGTTGGTTTTCATCTCCTCCTTCTACATGATCAACAGGAGGGAACATAGTTGGGACCTGAGGTGGAAGCTGAGGTGGGAGTTGAGGTGAGATCAGAGGTGGAAGGTTGTTGGGGGGTTGACCTTGCCTAAGAGGCAGAGATGAATTACCAGCTCGGACTGATCAAGTGTGAACCATGATGAAAGAGCAACAAGAAAGCTTTCAGTTCGGATTCCCACAAACGGCGCCAAATGTAATTGCACCAAACCAGAGGTCCTTCTTTAGTCCGCGTCTGCGCTCCGGAATGACCTGCAAAGCCCCGAGGTGGAACTTGAGGTAGACACTCCGATGCTTAAGTCAGCAATAATCGGGGCTATCTTTAGAGCGGAGATAAAAAGAGCTTAGGGTTGGTTTTCAATTCCCTTTTGACGTCGCCCGGGGGGGGTATTTATAGGATCCAATGAGGAACCCACGTGGCATGCCAAGCAAGATAATCGAAGCTTGACGTGTCTATCCAGACGATTATTCCGGGACCGGGAATTTGAGAGGTATTCAGATGCACGGACGTCCATCATACCTACTGTGTAGCTCATCATAAGGAATTGGGTGCGAGCATGCTTATTGTCATTGTCATGCAGCTATTTGAGCGGGAAGCTTTGGATTTATCCTTCACTTCGGTCATAAAGGAATTACTGTAGCAGTCCGAGGCTTGGCACCTCGGACCTGTCCTTACAAAACCATAAGCAAAAATCATCAAGATCGACTGCACAAGCAAATATCACTATTTGTAATAACTGGGAGTCATAATCATACATGAATTTGAAACAATGGTTTCCATTAAATTATTAGAGTTGTCCTATCATCCAATGACTTTAATTTCTCCAAAGATAAAACACTTGGAAAAAAATTTAAACTAGATTAATCATGATTTTGACAAAGTGACAGCCACTCTTATATTGCATTTGCAAACATATCAAATAAAGATAAAACTCAGTAGTGTATGTAGAACTTAAGCATCGACATCTAAATTTGAAGAATCATTGCGATCAGGAGTGTGGGAAGAGCAAGAGAGATTGGATGCTTTGGTGGCACCGTCGGACGATGATTGAGAAAGAGAGCGGTCCACTTGCCTTGGAAGATCCATCCTCTTGAGACTAGTGGATGCCACCGCCATAGCACGAAGATGGGAAACAGCTATGGAGATCTGAGAGATTTCAACTTCTAACAGAGTGTAGAGTCCAAATTATAGAGACGTGAAAAGAAAGGTTAGTTCTGAAACATTGACAGAACGTCACCATTATCTCTCCAGCTCAGCTTCAGCAAGTCAAACAAAATACCTAAGAGACGGAGTTGGAGAGTGGTGAAGAGATATATAAATCAAGATTCAAGATCTAGGGTTTGCAAAACAAGAAATGGAAAGAAAGAGCAGTGGTAGCAAAGCAAGCATCAACGAGGATGAGGTGAGGAAGGAAAAGAACTACCGATCTGAAATCGCAAGGGTTAAGAAGCCCCTAGCAGGGAAATTTTTTTTTTTTAATTTGAACATATTGTGTATTGTTAAATTTCAGTGTATCAGCCAATATGCAAAATATCGGTTGGTACATTGAAATTTGATCGAAATACTCAAAATTTGATCAAAATAGAATTTAAATGTATAGCATTTTAGATTACTTAAAAAACCGATATGTACCAGCTGTACCAATCGGTGTAAAATGGTAATGACTTCTTTAGTTAGTTCAAGAAATTCACTAGGTTTTTCAGGTTAAATTCAATAAATAATCTAGTAATTATGTACTCTATTTTAGTTTAGTTTAGAAATATTTTTTTTTTCAAAATAATCTATTAACTATTAATTTTGTATCAAAATGGTCTATTTGACAAACATCCATTAACTAGACAAATAGAATTATTTTTAGCTGTTGACATGGTGCTAGTAATTCACCACTTGCAAGCCATATAGCCCAAAACACACAAAGGGAAGTTGGTGTAGACAAGCTGCTCCCTAAACTTTTAAAAAATGTTAAACATAGTATATATATTTTCTTATTTTTTGTAACATGTTTTTGAAAATCAAATTTTTTTATCAAATTTAATTAACTAAGATGAAATTTCAATTTACATTAATTAAGATTTTAATTTTAATTTACAATAATAATATTATAATTTAAATTTTATTATTTCTAAAAGAATTTAATGGACTATAAAATATTAATATTTTTAGCAAGTAAACCCTTCCCAAATTTAATTTCATGAAATGAGCACCCCACACATAATTAAAATTACTTGAAAAAATAAAAATTAATTTCAATTTTATAAATCCCTAAATTAAGATCATGCATGTGTCTTTAGTGTTGAAAATTAAAATTAAAATTTTTTATTTTTCTATACAAATTAGTGGAAAAAAATATGTAATTTAATAATGACATTAAGTTTTTTAAGAAATAATAAATTTAAATTGTAATATTGATTATTGTTAATTAAAATTAGAATTTTGATCAATGTAAATTGAAATTATTATCTTAATTAATTATTACATTTGACATAGAATTTATACTTTAAAAACAAAATGTTGTAAAAAACAAAAATATATGTACTATATTTAACATATTCTAAAAGTATAGAGAGGAAACTTTTCTACAATTGCTTCACCTATGTTTTGGGCCACGTGGCATGCAAGTGGCAAATTAGGTGGCACCATTAGAAAGAATTTCGTTAGTCTAGTTAACAGATGTTTGTCAATTAGATCATTTTGATATAAAATTAATAGTTTATAAATCATTTTGAAAGAAAATATTGTTTCTAAACTAAACTAAAATAGACCACATAGTTAATAGATTATTAATTGAATTTAGCTAGTTTTTCAAAAAGAAAAGAAAAAGGGAGCTTGACATGGGTTGTGCGTTCTTTAATTTTTTTTTTTTTTTAGTTGGTATCATTTGGTTAAGGGGTGTTGAGGGATGAGTTTATATGGTTACATCACCAATGACATATGCGGATCCACATCAGCAAGGGCCCACAACACTCACTTCCCACATTGGATATGCAGTTCCTATTTTCTATTAATTGCTGAAATGGAGTCGACATCGCCAGAAGCAACACTCAACATTATTCTCTTATATATCACCAAGAGTGGCATTTACCCACCTTGTTGGGAATGATACAAACATGTTCTACTTCAATAGCATTCCCTTACACATGACCAGACACGGTCACATTATCTACACAACATGGTTGGGCGTTTTTGACGATCATGTCCTTTGTAGCGATGTTTACTACTACATATTTTGGCTCTCAGCAATGGATAAAAAGCCTATTTCGCTGCATGGCTCCCATCAACGAACCATGGGCTGATCTTATTGCATCTACATAGTTCACAATGATGGACAAAGGGTCAGATTTACTATCTCATTTAACCTTTAGCAATAGACAAAAGGCTACACATTTCTACATATCTTCATTTCATTGGCTCTCGGCAACGGACAAAGGGTCGGATTTCTACATATTCTATCTTACTGGCTCCCAAAAATGGACAAAGAGTCAGTGCAACTCGATACGATTAGCATGAGGTCGGTAACAGTTGCAACCTTGCGATCGGATGGGATGGCTACCCTCAAGCGATAAAAATCCATCAAGAAGCAATCGACGGTCCCTTGGTGGCCGCCCATGCATGGTGGTGTGATGCTTGGTAGGCAACAACAACCAGGACCACCCTCTAATAGTGCAGGTATGATAAGAAGGGCCAACGTGTGTCATTAATATCACACCTTGTTTTATCGGAGGCCATGGATGCGGTTGGCATCCCCCTTCCATGGAGACAACTCCATCTTTCTCTATACATATTCATCATTATGGCAGAGTTTAGTTTAATGACATTTACCCCTTTGTAGCTTGGCGGAGTAGTGAGAGTGCTCTTCTAATTCCACATAGTTCACGCTTCAGCCATGGGCAAAGTTAGCCATTGGTGTCCCTCTGGCTATGGGTAAGCTATGCATGGCTGACCTCGCAATACATATATAACATGGCCAGAGGTCATGCATAGTCACTCTTCTATGCAAAGGGACAAAATTACCGACTACCGATAATCTTGACTCATAACACATATTTTCTATATCTTACGTGTCAACAGGTATCGTCGGCCAAAGAAGCTTGGCTTGGGACAACAATATCACAGTGCACACCCATACCACTTATTCCTCATTCTGGTGCAATGCCAACCATGCACAATAGTAATGTACTGATGTCGGCCATGGCTAATAGGCAAATGAGAGTAGCGAATATTCATTCACATAGTTCCCTTTCAACACATGAGGGAGTTTCCTTCTTTATTGCATATGCCTGTGTGTTTCTTATTCTTAAATATCGGAATATATATTCACATATACCTTGCTGTTACTACAGATAGACATAAGCCTATGAATCCAAGCTCATGGGGATTATTCGAGATAAATTATGAGAGTAGTGGCTTGGCAGGCATGGATGGACAAACGCTGCCCGTCTGGCAAAGCAAGGCATCCGCACCAACGAAGCTTGGCGCTGGCGATGCTGCTCGACTTCACCAAAAAGAGGTTGGGTGGAAAAAGCATGGAAATGAACTTGATTCCCAAAACAATGCAATTAGATGCTAACCGAAGACTGGAAATTCTGCTAGAAGCTAACTAGAGGTGCTATCTTGGTCACCATCAGCCACTTGTAGCCATATTTAATGCAAGGGTGGCTACACAAGTTTCATGGCCTTGGAAATTGTTGTAAAAGATTGTTATCTGCTAGCAGAATCTTCCAAAATCTTGTTTAGAACCTGAGGAACTCACCAAATCCTGTGCAAATGTTGTTTTTGCCGACTACACTCAAGCACTTCCTTAAAGATGGGATTTTGTTTGGTTGGGGACATTGCCAAAAATATACAATTTCCAGTTTCTTCGCTAGAACTAGCAAAACTTCGTTGGGACCGTTGGGCAATTCATAATGCCAATGTTAAAGAGTTGCCAGTAGTGCTTGGAATCACCAAAAATTCGACAGTTCACCCCAACCTTTCTACACACCTCTAAGCTACCAACTAGAAATTATAGCAATACCACTGCGTATATATATAAATTATTTGCTCTTCATTTTCAAGAACACACACAAAGAGAAAAATGCATGCAGTATAACAACAGACTTACATACCGAAACTCTCATTTTTTTCCCTTCAAAAAGAAAAATAGATGCCATCTCCAACTCAATGCCCTGAACGTAGGAATCATTCGTAAACCACCATTTCTCTCGGGTTTCCAAAGTCTCCGATTCTACAGAGTATTCTCCAACTCTACAGAATATCTTCTAGCTCTAGAAAGTATTTTCTAGCACCGTAAAACATTCTCCAGCTCTGCAGAGCACTCTCTCGCACTGTAGAATATTTCCTAGCATTGCAAAATATCACCTAGCATTACAGAATATTTCCAGATTTGCAGGATATTATGGCCAAGGAACAACATGCTGTAGTTCAGCTTTCAGATAGTTCTTCTTGAGCATCAGACGATCAAGGTTGCAAGATTAGCATCAAAATGGGATCAAGCATTCCATTCGTAAACTCCCAAGCGGTCATCCTTCCTTCTCCCATCACCACTCTCAAGTTTATCCCTTTTGTCTTTGGAAGAACCCCAAGATTGGAGTTGTTGTACTCTTCATTTTCAATATGAGGATTGTTCGTTATAGAGTAAAAATCTACACTAGAGATGAAAGAGGTAACATTTATGGTCATTATTATCATGTTACAATGATTTATGTATGAGTGTGATTCTCAAGTTGTAATCTTTGAGCCATATGTATTTCACATCTCAGCTGCCCTTCCTTAACAACGCACAACCTATCTCCATCATGTTTTTGGTAGTTGTGTGATCACCTTAAACCTCTAGAATCCCGTCATTGTTGCCCAGCTCTACCGGTTTGGCTAAAAAGTTCATCTTTTAAAAGCTTTTGTTGGAAAGTGCACTACGAGATATCATCACCCTACGGAACGAGATGGCCCATAGCATGTAACTTCCTGCACATGAGACAGGTGCTGTTGAAAAAACCCCCTTCATTTTCTCAAGTGTCATCCTAGTCAGCTTCCATGTCACCACCACTGCTGATTCATCCACCTAATCAACAACACCCCCAAACAAGGGGAATGGAATAGAGAGAAGGGAAAGTTTTTTTTGATCAATTAAATTATGACTAGAGGTGGCAATTTACCTTAATCCCTACAAGGCCCCATGGGAATCCCCATCATGGGGACATGGCGGGGGAGGAATATTCCTCCCTGCCTATCTTCCCCCCGCAAAATTTCATGGGGAAGTTTCCCTGTCGCATGGGACCTTGTGGAGATCCCCATCTCCACAAAAAATTAAAAAAATATATAAATTAATTTTATTTTGAATTTAATTTAATATTCAAAACCAAATCCAATCCAATAAAAATTAAACTTAATCCAATTTTACTCAACCCATTATTAACCATTTAACCCTAAGTTTACTCATCTCTCACCACTCTCACCTTCCCATCCCATCTGTTGTTAGCGCATGTATGTAATAAATTATAAATTAATACTTTACCTCTTCCTCTCTCTCTTTTTTCTTTCATCTCTCATCACTCTCACCTTCCCATCCCTTCGGTTGTTTGCGCATGTATGTAATAAATTATAAATTAATACTTTACCTCTTCCTCTCTCTCTTTTTTCTTTTATTGATCACGAGGAATGTTTTTTAGTGGTGGGGATGCAGCTCCTAGTCATTAAACCAAGGATTTTAGTGTCCGTGAACCTTCTCCAAAGGAGAGTAACCACAAGGCTACAAGGTGTGGCTGGGAACAATATTTTGGTTCTCAACATCAAGAGGTTAAATAAATTAATTGCCATTATAGCAACACCAAGCATTTTGACCTTTTCTACCATTTGTCGCTATTTGCGATGGATATCACTTGTTTAGACTTTATAGACAACCAGTCTGTGTTTGGCCAGCACCTGTGTTCAAGTGTTGTATGTTGAAGTATGTAGAGAGTCGTAAATGTAGAAAAGTTAGTGTAAGTAAGGCAGTTTTGAGAATTTTTTAAGCATTATAATAATTTTTATCTCTTTACATAAAATGTTATTTTAAGATACAATACTTATTATATATAAATTTTGATAAATAACTTTAAAATTATATTTATTAAAATTCAAATATCATCTTATATATTAAATTTAAATTTTAAGTTTTAAAATTAATATTTAAAAAAATTAATTTTTAAGTGCATAAAATTAATTTAAAAATATCTTATCATAAATAAATAAATATCTTTAATAACAGTATACCCACTAATATTGAAAAAGCGTACGTACGAAACAAAAGATCAAAGAAGTACACTAGGAGAGGCACAATTTACAAAGGAATTCCTCTGCTTTGTTGGGCAAGTTTAATTTATTTATACACCCCAACCCAACCAGTGCCTTCTACACTAGTTCAAAATAGTTCAAAATAGGATGGCAAGGGGCCTTGCGGGGGCTGGGAATCCCTCTCCATCCCCATCTGCGAATGTAATGGAATTATTGCAGGAAGTTTTTATGGGAGGTAGATTTTGTCTTTCATCTTTGTTTTTTGTTGGGATCTCCATTTTTGTTAATTAATATTAAAATATAAATTTTTTTACATATAATTAATATTTAATTATAATGAATAAAATTTTAAAAATTCAGATACAATTAATTAAAATTTTTTAAATATAAAATCAAATATAAATTATTCAAATATAAGTAAAGATCAATTCAATATAAGTAACTAAACCAACAAACTTATTCCAAACATAAATAACAATTAATTCAACATAAATAGCTAATCCAACATACTTGTTCCAAATACAAGCAAAAATCAATTCAATATAAAAAATAATTAAACCAACATTTAAACTCCAACACAAAAGGAGGCAATCAACTCAAAACACCTTAACTCTCAAAATCCACATTTGCTCATCAAAAAGCTTATACTACAATTAGTAAATACTTCATGTTAACATATTTATAAAAAAACTATTTCTATTATTAGTATAAAAAAAAGGTCATGTATACTTTACCTTTGAATTATTTTCTTCATCACAATCCATATCCTCATTAAGAGTAAAGAAACTTACATCATCCAAAGAACCTTTTTGCAACAAGAAATATAAAATAGATTGAAATATAAAATAGATTCTCATACCAAATTAGTCATTAAAAAATAAACTTTGAACTTTTCTTTAGTTAATGGATAAATTCTTCCCTTTCACAGTTTAACTGGATTTCACAATAAACTCTAAAAATTAACTAGACAGCCAGATTCACAGTTTTCTCAGTGTCTTGATTTTACTAAGAAGCCATTACACTTTTCTATGTTATCTATATATATATATATATGTAAAGAAATTAATAAGGCAATTCACTAATAGAAATGGCTATGAACAGCCAGAGAATTTAGTAAACTCTAAAAAATCTAAACTTTCTCTATGTTAATTCAATCATAAACAAATTATTTAAACTTCTTATTGTTTGGATTTGTAGCATACAACCGTAGGTGAAGTAGTCCGACAACAGAGACAAAGTTCAATAGTCCAACAGATTGAATGGCAAATTGCTTTGAGTTTGATAACTACAATCCAGATGGATTTGGCAGCAATAGTGTAACCTAGTGGCAATCCACTCCAACAACTGTATGTAGTCTGACTTCAGCAATAGCTCCAACAAATTAGTAGGTGGCAATGGAGGGATTTAGGGTTTCTAGGTTAGGAGAAAGGCAAAGGTGAAAGTGAGGGCAAAAAGGTAAGAAGGGTAGAAAGGTAAAAGGACGACAATGGAGGGATTTAGGGTCTGAGATTCTTGAAGAGTGCTAATGGCAAAAGGGGAGGGGAAGGTGTGAGTGATGAGAAATGAGTAAGGTTAGGGTTAAATTGTTAATAATGGGTTGGTTAATTGTTATGGTTTGGGTTGGGTTGGGTTGGGTGAAATTGGGTTAAGTCTAATTTTTATTAAATTGGTTTTGGGTTTAAAGATTGAATTGAATTTAAAATAAAATTAATTTACATATTTTTTTAATTTTTTTGCAGGGATGGGGATTCTTGCCATTTCTCACGAAATTTCACTAGGAAAATACCCCTCATCCCCTATGGGGAGGAATATTTCTCCCCACCCCAGGATCCCCGCAAAGATCGAGGCAAATTGTCTCCCCTAGTTCAAAATAGGGACGCAATTCTTCAACAGAATTGCAAGTGTTCTTTGGTTTCTTAAGGATTGAAGCAAATTGTCTCCCCTAGTTGAAAATAGGGACACAATTCTTCAACAGCATTGCAAGTATTCTCTAGTTTCTCATATCACAAACTTTTTATTTTTACATTAAATAATAAATTATATAATAGGTGATATCTTTCTTTTTCTCTTAATTCTTCTTTATTTATTTCAAAATTTAAATTTAAAGTTTCAAACTTTTAACAGTTTAATTGTGCAGCAAATGCCTTCATAACAACTGTTAGAAATGGGTTTTGCCGTTTGCTCCTTGCTAATTCTTTTCCTTCTGTGAAAAAATATATCTTTAGTGGTTCCTTTCCATTTTTTCAGTTCATTAAGTGAAAACATAATTTTATGTCTTACATGGATGAAATGTGCATCGTAATATTCATTAGAAGTGTATCGTCACTTTTACAAAAGTTCATAGTGCCCTTTCTTTGTTTTCCTTCCTTCTTCATCACCATCGACGCCGGCAATCATGAGAGCACTGAGCAGTGACAATGCCCAGAGAGTTTGGTGCTGTTGTTTTTGAAACGCTGGCAATTGCTGTTTAGATTTCGTCCAAAAAAAAAATTTGTTGTTTTGATCAATTCCAATCAATCAAAGAACTTTAAAACCAAACTAACTGACAGCAAATCAATATTAAATTAATCCATTTCAATTTGGTGGCCAACTTCCCCAGTAAAGTCCCCAAAATCCCATTCATCACTACACCATAATTATCATTTAGCTACAGACAAAAATTGTAGCTAAATCTCTAAAATATGTAGCTATAACCCTCGTAAATACTATAGTTACCCATTAGATAACATAGTTAGTATATTATGTAATTAAAGATAATTAGCTGCATTTACAATAATAGCATTACAGTTTTAAATTCATAGATAAAGATATTAGAGAACATATACCTACATTTGCAAAATTGTAGATAAATAAAAATACTCACACTTATCAATTGTAGGTAAAAACTAATGATAACGATAAAATAGTGATTTTGATTTCATCTTTTAGTACCAATATTTGTTAATGCTAAATATATTATCTAATAATACTATAAGTTGTAATAAAAAATTTTATATCGTAACAACTTTATTATATGAGAAATGAATATTTCACAATAATATTTATTGTTACTAAATAACTTATTGAAAAATTACATAAGTTGACATAAGAAAGTGCATATTATAACAATCTTATTTGTGCTTAAAACTAATATATTATAATGATAGTTTTTTTTTATCAGCAAAAACAAATCTTATTATATAGAGCACAAGGGGTACTCCTGCCCATTTACACTAATCAAAGATGCACTATATCACGAAATTTTAAAACATCAAACAGAGCCATCATGTAAAAATAGCACAACCGAACAAAGAAGCATAAAAGCAGCATACAATTGCATCTGCAGCTTAGTAAAGCTTCCAGCACCCAAAATCCAACAGTAAAAAAACCACCAACGCACTCGAACGAGCTTTAGCCTTCCTGATCAGCACTCTTCCAAATTGCTTCCCATTGCAATTTCCTAACACTCTTTAAATTCTTGCGATATTGCACAATAGCCTCCTTGCACTCCCTTGGCCTTAACATCCAATCTGTATACGAAAACACACACCCTGGTTCCTTGTTTTTAAGCCATAAAAAAGACTTCGCTTGAATAGACTTAAATAATTGCTTTTCAGGCATGACCTCTGTCCTAAACACATACATATTCCTCCAATACCAAATAAACCAAGCTGTAACCAGAAACATTAGAGCCTCTAAATCCTTCAAAACTCCTCCACTTATACCAAACACCACTGACTCCACCAAACTAAACATATCATTTGGTAAAACACTCTGTATCTCCCACCAACCCAAAACCTTCATCCATACTAAGCATATCCTTTTACACCCACATAGAATATGATGAAGTTGCTCCACCCCCTCATGACAAAACACGCAACCCGCATCGTCCCCTGACAACACAATACCTCTTTTACATAAATTCTCTTTAGTAGTTAACCTATTCAAAAACATTCTCCACCCAAAAACACTCACTTTAGAAGGAACATATCTATTCCAAATCACCTTAGCCCATTTCTCCTCAAAAAAACTAGAATTCGGTGTTAGAAACTCATATGCTGCCTTCATCGAATAACAGCCATCACTACTATGCACCGATTTCCAAGAATCCTCCCTATCTATCCTCAACTTAAATCCATTGATCATCGCCCGAAAATGTTCTTCCTCTTCTACTGCCCTCCCTTTACATCCACATCTCCACCTACAATCCCAAACCCAATTTTCTCCACTCCAAACACCCATATCCTTTAGTATTCCCTCC
>BPVZ01000050.1:283777-294898 GCA_020521535.1 Rubroshorea leprosula | reverse complement strand
TGTGCCACTCATCATAAGGAATCAGGTGCGGGCATGCTTATTGTCATTGTCATGCAACTGTTTGAGCGGGAAGCTTTGGATTTATCCTCACTTCGGTCATAAAGGAATTACTGTAGCAGTCTGAGGCTTGGCACCTCGGACCTATCCTTACACTATTCCCCCCCCGAAGTCATTCACTTATGAATGATGTTGTTGGGGATAATGAGGGGAGTGCATAAACAAACACAATATGGGTAAGTCATGGAAGTAAGAGGAAGAAATAGAATCTATAACTCAAATGTACACATAGCCATAGCTAATAATGAAGTATGTGATAGTGGGTCATACTGGGGTGCCTTAAATAGAATATGACCGGAGCGATCATGGCCGTAGCAGTAGTAAAAGATGATGACCGGAGTCATGGTGGCCGGAGCCGTAATAAAAAGTGATCATCAGAGCCATAATGTAACCAAGGTCGTGATAAAAAATGACTGGAGTCATAGAGGCCAGGGCTGTGATAGGAAATGATGACAGGAGTCATAATGGCCGGAGCCGAGGTAGTATGTAACACGTAGCCACAGTAAGTCATTGCGGCCGTAGCCGAAGTGAAACACTATGCCAGTTAAAAAGTATAATTGTAAAAGTAAACAGAAGTGCTGAGCTAGGCTTAAGTATAAAGACGGGAGTCATAATGGCCAGAGCAGTAATAAAATATAACGGCCGAAGTCACAATGACCGGAGCCATGATAAAATATAATGACCAGAGTCATAATGGCCGAAGCCGAAATAAAATGTGTGACACTGGGTCACGTGACCGAAGCCGATGTGAAATGTAATGCATGATTATTGTGGCTGGAGCAGAGGTGAAACACTTGCAAAATTGAGAATGTGCAAAAGTAAACGAAGGTGTTGAAATGGGCGTAAGTGGGCCTGTCTGAAAAGTCTGACAGTTGTCCTTGGAATGACGTGTGCAATAAATGCAGCCGTAAAAAGATAACTGCAACAGTTAAACGGGCAAATTTTAAAAAATGAACCGTCGAATTCAAAATGGTACCGTTTGGGGTTGGCCGTCGAATTCCAAACGGTGTGGATAGGAACCGTAAGATTAAACGAATCTCAACTGTTGAGATCTAATTTTGCCCAGAAGTATAAATAGGCATTTTTTCTGCAAAAAGAGGTTTACTTGCATTTCTTTTCCTACAAAACTTCTGCGAAAAGCTTTACTATGTGTTTCTTGCGCGTGAACTATCGCAGCATTTGGGGATTTCTACAGCGGGCTTTCGAAACCGAAATCAGGTAATGTATACGAACCTCTGATTTTGAGTGAATCGAAGTGCCTCTCTCCTTTCTCCCTTTTTGTGATTGATTTAGAGTCCTTTGAAGGAAGTTAGGGTTAGAGGGGAGAAGGATTTTGAATGTGCAACAGAAGGGGTTTTTTTTTTTTTTTTAAGGGGATCCTGACTTATTCCTCCCCCTTACTTCGTGTAGAGTTTGAGAAAATGTCCTCAAAAGGAACAGTAAGTATAGTAGGGAGTGAGGTGATGCCCCTAGACTATGGGAGCATAGACTCAGAGAGTAGTCCATCTCCATCTAGTTTGGAGAAGACAGTGGAAGGGGTGAGAGGAGATGAGGTGGTGGAGGGTCGGGGGAATGAGGTGGTAGAGGTTGGGGGGAATAGCATACCCATCACTGTAGTAGAAGTAGAAGGTAGAGGAGAGAGAGATTATGATGTGAATGTAGAGATAGTGGAGGAGGTGAAGCAGTATAGATCTGAACTAAGGACCAGGGATAGCCTAGGTCACTTAATGGAAAATTACAAGATCTCTTTCCGAGTGTTAGTTAGGCCAGCTGGGGTAGAGGAGAGAGCGTGTTCTGCTCCTCGCGATCATTGGATGCCCGTATATTCCCACTATCTGATAGCGGGGTTGAGGTTTCTAATTCCTGAGTTGCTAGTAGGTTTGTTGTTAGATTATAATATAGGGTTGACACAATTAGTCCCCAACGCTATGAGGGTAATAATAGGATTTTTAGTCTATTGCCGAGCTCAGGGGATTAATGTGCCAACCGTAAATATGTTTAAGTATTTTTTTTGTTTTAAAAGGGGGTAGTATGAGGGATAAGGGGTGGTATTATTTCACCCCTAGGGTAGCTAGTAAGGAAAGTAGGTCTTTATTCACTACGGGCCCTTCATCCATTAAAGGATGGAAGGAAAAATTCTTTTTTTTAGATGATACGGAGTGGGAGAGGGGGGATGCCGAGGTGAGGGAGTTAGCATCTTGGAAGGCTAAAAGAGCCAACCAGAATAGGTTTAGTTTAAACGAGGATTAGGAGGAAGAAGTGAGGAAGTTGGTGAGGAAGTTGGTGAGGAAAGGGGGGGATTTATTGAACATTTTGGACCTCACCAGCGCACAATGCATAGAAGCTGCTAAGCTCTATGGGCCAAGCGTTTTAAGTGAAGGTTGGTTTAATTCTGCATTGTAGTACTGAATGTAGAGTATAGAACTGTAATTAATATTGTGTGTTCTTGCTTTGCAGCTGAAATGGATCAGTTTTTGAACACTACTGGAGGAGTGGCTATCCCCAAGAAGCCAAGGAAGAAGTCAAAGACTTCAACCAAGCAAGTGGAAGAGGTGAGGGCTAGGAAAGAGGTAGTGCCCGCGACTTCAGCTGAGGCAGGGGAGGAGGTGCCGTAGTTGAAGAGGAAGGGTTGGGAGGAGAGGAGGGCACTGTAAAAGAAGAAGAAAGTGGTGGTGGAGGAGGAGGAGAGGGGGAATGAGGTACCTCAGTTCATACCTCAGCCTCCTCCTGTTAAGCTGGACCTGAGCTCAGACAGTTGGAGGAGGGGGCTGAGGTACGAGTTCCCAGTAAGGGAAAGGGCCCTGTTCCCCCAATGGCGTTCCAGAGCAGCCTGTTCGAGGCGAAGAACATGACGGGGGCTAGGTGGTTCATCAACTCCACCTTCCCCAAAGTGGACAAACGCAATGCGCGGGATAAGGCTCTGAGGTATTGTGGGGCTTCAGTGGTGAAGCATGTTTTAGAGGTATATTGAGTTATTGGTGTTGTTTGTTTAATCTCTTCCTTTTTCTCTTCTAGTTCTCTTGACTTCTACGTTGATTTGCAGAGCGCGAGCTGGGTGAATGGTCTAGCCCAGGAGTTTCTAGATAGCGTGAAAGAGTGCTCGCTCTTGCAGAGGCAGTTTGACCGGCTGCAGAAGGAGAAGGAGGAGTTGGAGAAGAAGAATAAAGAACTGCAAGAGTCGCTGAACGAGGTGGTTCCAACTGTGAAACAGTTGGAGCAAGAGAGGGCTTCCCTGAGCACCAAGCTCGTCTTTGAGGAGAGTAAACGAAGGATCTCTGAAAGCGAGCGTGAGGCTCAGGCGCAAGAAATAAAACTAATGAAGGAGGCTTTCTTGGAGCTGAAGGAGAATGTGCAGACCTTGGTGCACAATGGGATGAAGGAGCACATCAGCAACTTTATCAGCTCCAACTCGTTTGACAACATCGTCAACTTGTACCGGCTGCCCACTGCCATCATTGCATTCACAGACTGTAGGAAGAAGGTGAAGGCAGAATATCCCAAAGTGGATATTACAAAGATCACCTTCAGCGAGCAAGAAGAAGGAGTGGAGGAAGACAGTGAGAGCATGTCAACAGACTTCCGTCCTTAAATCAAACTAAGGTGGGAGCATGATGCAAACGGACCGTGCTGTTTTCCCTCCACAGTTCGACTTCGAGTTCGTTGTAGTGGAGGAAGAAGGGGCAGAGGTAGAGGAAGACGAGGTGGAGGCAGGAGTGGAGGGAGCTGAAGTGGATGATAGCCAACCAGTTCTAGAAGTGGAGATTCATTCAGTTCCTTCCGACGATGAGCAGCCTCCTCTGCCAGACGAGTAGCAGCCAACACAACCACCTCCTCCAGCTGAGCAGGAGCCAGTGGAGCCACCTCTCCCAGCAGAGAAATAATTTTGTTTTTTAATTTTTTGTAGAAACATTAAACAATTTACATGTAATACTGTTATTACGTTAAATGAAAATTTAGTTTTGAAATTATATATTTGTTTATGTTTGCTTTATATTTTTATTATTTTTTGTGAATAAAAGAACTGAGAGTACTTGAGACATGATTTGAAAGAAAGCGTACCACTTCAGGGATGAACCAAAGGGAAGTAAGTCACTTCAAAGGAATTAAGAAGAAGTAAGTCACTTCATATAAATTAGGAACAAGTACATCATTGCAAACGAATTAAAAGAAAATAAAGTACTTCATATGTGAAGTGACATTTATTAATCAGAAGTGAGGTTCAAGGACTGATTGACCTCGGATACATAGAATAAATGAATCTCAACAATCATGAAGTAAGAACTGTAAGACAGATTTCTTGAAAGGATTTTATTAGGGGTAAAATTTCTTTAAGTTATTGACATTCCAGACTCTAGGAACTCTCTTTCCTTCAGTGTCTTGGAGGACATAGGCACCAAGATGTGGCACCTCGGCCACGGTATAAGGGCCTTCCCAATTTGGAGCGAGTTTGCCAAAACGAGTTTCAAACCCTGTTAGGCCAGCTTTTCTGAGAACAAGGTCTCCTACTTTGAAAATTCGAGGGCGGACTCGTTTATTGTAGAAGTTGGCTAGTTTATGCTTGTATACAAGAGTTCGAAGCCGAGCTTATTCTCTAACTTCAGCAAGCAGATCAAGGTTTTCCCGAAGCAGTTGTCCATTTCGTCCTTCATCGAAATGGGTGACCCGGAAGCTTGGGACTCCTATTTCAACAGGAATGACTGCTTCGGTATCAAAGGCCAAGTGGTAGGGTTTTTCACCTATTTTAGTTAATTATAACTTTAGAATGCGCTTTATGGATTATGCATTTTTGCTCTAAGGTAAAGCGTAACAGAAGAAGTAAAATAATATAGGAATCAATCAAATAGACTCAGTTTAAAGTAATACCTGTGGCAGTTCGGCTCGTGGTTCTGTATGCCCAAAGGACATTGTTGAGCTCATCTGCCCATTTGGCCTTATGCTGTTCCAATCTCGACTTTATACCTTCTAAAATGCATTTGTTAATAGATTCAACCATGCCATTAGACTCCAGATGGTAAACAGAGGTGAACTGTAACTTGATCCCATAACTGGAACAGAAATCTCGGAATGAGGAACAATTGAACTGAGTTCCATTATCAGCCACAATTTGATTTGGGATCCAATATCTGCGGATGATCGAGCTGAAAACAAAGTCTTCGACCTTCTTGGAGGTAAGACTAGATAAAGGCCAAGCTTCAACCCACTTTGTGAAATAATCCACACCAACAACCAGATGGGTTACACCACTAACCCCTTTCAAGAATGGGCCTAAAAGATCCAATCCCCACTGAGCAAATGGCCACAGTGCTACCAAGTTCGTGAGCTCTTCTGTTGGTTGGTGAGTCAGATGTGCGAAGAATTGACATTTCGGGCATTTTTGAACAAAGTAAGTGGCATCTTTGTGCATGTTTGGCCAGTAATATCCTTGCCTTAAGACTTTGTGAGCCAGGGTCCTAGCACCAACATGGCTCTCGCAGACACCTTCATGCACCTCTCGAAGTGCATATTCAGCTTCGTAGGGGTTTAAACACCGTAGAAGAGGAAGTGAGAAAGATCTCTTATACAGGACCCCATCAACGAGTGTATACCGGGATGCTTTCTTACTCAACTTCATTGCCTCCTGCCTGTCCTCAGGTACTATCTCATCTCGCAAAAAGGAGGTGATTGAATTAGTCCAGCTCGGCGTGTCGGGATTTGTGCTAATCTCCATCATCCGAGGCTTCATGAAGCTTGGTTCATCTAAGACCTCTACAAAAACGGATCTGGAACTTAAAGAGCTATCAGAGGCAAACTTGGAGAGTGAATCTACCTGTTCATTCTCAGGTCGGGGAGTTTTGCTCAGACAGAATTTCTGGAATTTGCATTTCAGCTCGGCCACCAAGGCTACATATTTCACCATCATAGGATCAACGACTTCGCATATTGAGTTGATTTGGTTCACTACCAACTGGGAGTCACTGTATACTTGAATTGCACTGATTTTAAACTCCAATGCTAGCTGTAGGCCAAGTAGCAGAGCTTCATATTCAGCGATGTTATTTGTTGCATCAAATTTGAATTTCAAAGCATGCTCGCTTCGATAACCCTCTGGACCAATCAAGATAGCGCCAACTCCTGAACCCTTGCTAATAGATGCCCCGTCAACATACAAGGTCCAATCGTTGGGCTCTGGATTAGGGGTTGAAGGACATGGGGTACATTCAACAATAAAATCTATTAGCGCTTGAGCTCGGATTGCCGATCTCTGCTAAAATGTTATCTCAAACTCCCCCTGCTTTACTGCCCATTTAATTAATCTTCTAGAGCACTCTGGTTTCTGTAGGATCTGTCGGAGAGGTTGATCTATGAGGACAATAATTGGGTGTGACTGAAAATATGGCCTCAACCTCCTGGCCGAGGTGACAACTGCTAATGCTGCTTTCTCAGCTATAGGATACCTCAGCTCTGCTCCGTGCTGTACACTACTGATATAATAGATTGGTTTCTGCTGCTTGGTTTCTTCTCGCACCAGAACTGAACTAATGGCTTCATCTGAAATTCCCAGATACAAATAAAGAATCTTCCCATCTATAGCCTTAGTCAATAGAGGTGGCGAGCTAAGATAAGACTTCAGCTCGTCGAATGCAGTTTGGCATTCCTAACTCCATTCAAATTTCTTTTGTTTTCCTAATTCCTCCTTCTGGGCGGCTGACCTCATAATCTTGAAGAATGGCAGGCACTTATCTACTGAATTCAATATGAACCGATGAAGAGCTGCCACCCTTCCAGTCAACCTCTGTATATCTTTTACTGATTTCGACGGTTCCATCTCGGCAATTGCTCTGATCTTCTCTGGATTGACCTCAATCCCTCTTCGAGATACCATGAAACCTAGAAACTTTCCAGACCCCACTCCAAAGATGCATTTGGCTGGGTTTAACCGCATCTTGTTCTTTTTGAGGTTGTTGAAGGTTTCGTCGAGGTCAGCTAGATGGTTTTCTGCTTTCAGGCTCTTTACCACAATGTCATCGACATACACCTCTAGATTCCTGCCGATCTGAGCTCGGAAGACAATGGTTACCATTTTCTGATAAGTAGCACCAGCGTTCTTTAAGCCAAACGGCATCATGACATAGCAATAAATTTCATCGCCAGCATAGAACGAGGTTTTCTCTTCGTCTTCAAGAGCCATCGGCACCTGGTGATACCCAGAATATGCATCCAAGAGGCTTAACCTCTCATTGCCTGAAGCTGCTTCAACTAATTTGTCAATGCTCGGCATCAAATAGCAATCCTTCGGGCAGGCTTGGTTAAGATTTGTGTAATCAATGCACATTCGTCATTTACCGTTTGCCTTCTTCACCAGGACTGAGTTAGCCAGCCATTCGCAGTAATCAACTTTCCTAACGAAACCAGCTTGTAGAAGTTTCTCTACCTCTTCTTTAATAGCCTGAAGCCTCTCCCCCCCAAAGAGACGTCGCTTCTGGGCCACTGGTTTCTTCAATGGATTGGCGCTGAGCTTGTGTTGAGATACTAAATTTGGAATTTCTGGCATATCTATCGAAGTCCATGCGAATACATCATTGTTAGCTCGGAGAAAAGCTATTAGCTCTGCTCTTACCTCCGGGTTCAATCTAGTTCCGATCTGCGTCTTCCGGCTCGGATCTCTGTCATCAATGAGCACTTCTTCAACATCTTCGACCGAAGCAGCTCTGGTTTCATCTTCCGGTCGATTATCTACGATTTCTACACCCATAACTTGTTGATTATCAGGAATTCGCTGGGGAACGGCCTCGGGTGTCTGATCTTTGCCCTTCGTTGGTTGTGTTACCGAGGTGATATAACAATGTCTGGCCACCTCCTGGTTTCCTCGCAGTGTTGCTATTCCCATAGGAGTTGGGAACTTCATGCAAAGGTGAGATTGGGAAACCACAACTCGGATTTCAATCAATGTGGGTCAGCCAATAACAATGTTGAAAGATGATGCCATCTTGACGACGAGGAACCAGACTGAAGGGGTTACATAGGTCCGGTCACTCCCAAAAGCCACATGGAGGGTAAGAACTCCTTCTACCGGAACAGGTTAGTTGTTAAAACCATAGATGGGACCATCATATTTCTGCAACAATGCCGAATCTAGCCCAAGACTCTCGAAACAATGGAAGTACATGATGTCTGGTGCACTCCCGGTGTCGACAAGGACACGCTGTACTTCACAGTTGTTAATCATGACAGAAGTGACCAAGAGATCATTGTGGGGTGTAACAACTGTATCAAGATCAGCATATGTGAAAGTAATGGGTTTATTCTTCCACTCAACATCGTCAAACTTCCGTTTCTAAGCTCGGTTCTCATGTTTAACCTTTCTGACATACAGCTTTCGCTGTTTAGAGCTCAATCCACCTGCTTCCAGACCTCCCGTGATCATGTGTATGATTCTAGCTGGTGGTGGGAACGGAGGTGGGTTTTGCTGATATCCCACACCTTGCCTGTTTGATGGGTTACGAGTTCCTTGAGGTTGTGGCCCTTGTTCTCTGAAAAATCATGGTTGTGCAGCTCTCTGAACATACTCATTCAGCATTCCCTTCTGAACTAGACTTTCCAGTTCGAACTTTAAGCTGTTACACTACTCTGTAGTATGGCCGTGCTCCTAGTGAAAATCACAATATCTAGTATGGTCTCGGCTAGCAGCAACAGTTTTCATTGGGCCAGGACGCCTTAAATCCATTTTATTCTTGATCTGCATAAAAATTTGTGACATTGGCAGATTAAAGGGAGTCCAATTAACTGGAGGTTTACCTGTAGATTGTTGCGGGGGTGTTGAGTTCGGCCTTCCGAATCTCGGTGTATAGGTCGGCATCGGACCTCGATTCTGCGCCATCCTCATTCTTTTCCGGCTCAAATTGTCATCTCTCCATTCTGGGTTTTGGTTCTTAGAAGGAGTCGGATTTTGCGCCAGGGCATACTCCTCAGCTGTTATAAATTTCAGAGACCTATTGTTCACCTCGCTAAAGGTGATGGCAGCATGTTTGATCAAACTGTCTCTGAACCTTTCATGTTTAAGACCGGAGATCACAGCTGCAATCCCCACAACTTGATCAAAGGAACTAACCTCCAATACTGCATCATTGAACCTGCTCATATAGTTTTCCAGAGATTCTCCATCCCTCTGTTTAACTCGCATCAGCTCAGAAGTAGTTTTCCTAATCAACCTTCTACTAGAAAACTTAGTGGCAAAGGCAGATGTCATTTCTGTATAAGAGCTAATTGGCCTCGGATGTAAACTATAATACCAAGTTCGAGCATTACCTCGGAGAGTAGAGGGGAAGATTTTGCACATCAACATGTCAGAGGCGTTTTGAGCTTGCAAGCAAGAGTAGAAAGCATGCAGATGATCATCAGGATCCTTTGTCCGGTCGTAAGTCTCCAGTTGTGGTATTTTGAAGCCAGCAGGATAGGGTTCCAGTGTAATGTTGGTGTTCAGGGGGTGAGGTATGGAGTCAGCAGCATGGTGTGAGGGTGGAGCACCTCGGTGTTCAGCTACTAGCTTTTCTAAGCTATCAAGGCGTCGAGTAACATCATCAGGGAGGGGTTGTTAAGCGGGTGCTATGTGGGATTGACCCTGAGATTCACTAATAGCGGGAGCATGCTGAACTGGTTGAGGATTCTGTTGTGGAGCTGGGGGTTGTTGATTAGGGTTCAGTAAATTAATGAAGGGATCACCAAGATTATTTCTAGCTAAAAGCTAAGCCAGTACCAACTAAAAAATACCGAACTGTTGTTGCATGGCAGCAAGCTGAGCAGCCACTACGTCTTGGTTGGCAGTGGAAGTTGAATTGTGAGCTGAGGTATGAGGTTGGTTTTCATCTCCTCCTTCTGCATGATCAACATGAGGGAACATAGTTGGGACCTGAGGTGGAAGTTGAGGTGTAAGTTGAGGTGGGATCAGAGGTGGAAGGTTGTTGGGGGGTTGGCCTTGCCCATGAGGCAGAGATGAATTACCAACTCGGACTGATCGAGTGTGAACCATGATGAAAAAGCAACTAGAAAGCTTTTAGTTCGGATTCCCACAGACGGCGCCAATGTAATTGCACCAAACCAGAAGTCCTTCTTCAGTCCACGTTTGCCCTCCAGGATGACCTGCAAAGCCCCGAGGTGAAACTCGGGGTAGACACTCCGATACTTAAGTCAGCAATAATCGGAGCTACCTTTAGAGCGGAGATAAAAAGAGCTTAGGGTTGGTTTCAATTACCTTTTGACGTGGCTGGGGGGGGTATTTATAGGATCCAATGAGGAAACCACGTGGCATGCCAAGCAAGATAATCGGAGCCTGACGTGTCTATCCAGACGATTATCCCGGGACCGGGAATTTGAGAGGTATTCAGATGCACGGATGTCCACCATACCTGCTGTGCCACACATCATAAGGAATCAGGTGCGGGCATGCTTATTGTCATTGTCGTGCAGTTATTTGAGCGGGAAGCTTTGGATTTATCCCTCACTTCGGTCATAAAGGAATTACTGTAGCAGTCTGAGGCTTGGCACCTCGAACCTGTCCTTACAGGTATGCATCCTCTGTTTCTTCATCTTTATCGAGCTTCGATACAAACTTCGTTATAGCTTCACATTTTTGGATCATGCTTTTGTTTTACTTTTGCCAAGATTATGCTTTTTTCAATGGTGTTTCGATTAAAGAAAGAAAAAATTGTTCTTTGGGTAAGAATCTAGCAAGGAAGAAGGATAAGTTTCTAGTTTAATTGGATCAGAAGGATTAGGGATTTTTTCTTTTGACCTGTGAAAGACTTGGGATTTAATCCCTAAATTGAATGTTAAAATTAAAAATTGAAACCAACTTGTTTAGTGAGAATTTTCAAAACTTAAAATCAAATGTCAAAATTTGTTTAATTTCTTAAATAAGTTTATTTTCAATCTAAATTATTAAATTTTTAACGATCAAAACTAAAACGTAAAAACAGTTATACTAAATGCAATCTTACTTTTTTATATTAGCATTATTTCAGTAAAAACCTCAGGGTTGAATCTACAAGTAAACATATATCTCTTGTCGTTGAAAAACTAAAAAAAAAA
>BPVZ01000050.1:258217-271082 GCA_020521535.1 Rubroshorea leprosula | reverse complement strand
TAGAGCTTTAACTTGAGTTTTTTATCTTTGAGTGATCATTGCTTGTAATCCTCTTCTTGTGCTATTAGTGAGTGATCTTGGGGGTGTGTTGATTCCTTCAAGAGTGATCTATTGAGAGGATTAGTGGGGTTTACATTGTAAAGGGGTGAGGTTTGAGAGAAATACTCATCTTGTTGTAAAAGGATTGAGTGGCTCCTTTAAGCCACCCTTGTTGTTGTTAGTGGAGAGTGTGGAGGAAATCCTTGGTGAGTGAAGCCAAGGTAGAGGACTAGGCTCCAAGTGGTTGGACCCGAACCTCTATAAATCATCGAGCAAGCTCTTCTTCTCTACTCTCTTTAATTTTGGTTTTGTGGTTGCAAAAATGGGAGAATTTTTGGAACTCCAATTCACCCCCCCTCTTGGAGTACATTGAGTCAACAGAATTTCACATAAGAAAAAAAATTTTCAATTATTATTTATATAAATTGCTAAATTTTAATTTAAAATTTATATTTAAAAAGTTA
Organism: Rubroshorea leprosula; assembly: GCA_020521535.1. Taxonomy (NCBI): domain Eukaryota; kingdom Viridiplantae; phylum Streptophyta; class Magnoliopsida; order Malvales; family Dipterocarpaceae; genus Rubroshorea; species Rubroshorea leprosula. The sequence goes on along the minus strand of BPVZ01000050.1, from coordinate 270,579 downwards.
AATTATTAAATTAGGTCAATTAAAAATAAAAAAGAATGAGTAATTTTTTGGCACAAATCCCAAAGAAACAATGCAATCAACTATTTATGTTGCCAACATAATTAATTAGTAACCAATAAGCTCTTCTTCTGAGATTTTCTGTCGGGAAGCTATTTTCAGTATCTGTAATAGATTGTAACACATTATAATTGATTATGTCCCATTAACTTTGAATAATTATTTTTTCCAAGTCAAGCCAAAAGTCACTAATGAATCAGGTTTCCTTATTAATTATTTTTCTGAAAAAATCCAAACCAAACACATACTCGGGGTTTTTGATACGAAAATGATTTTCGGGCATTTGTTAATGGGCATTTATAACCAATTAGGATGGATATTACCTTCTTCACTTTCCAGATACATTCCTCAAAATTACGTCCCACAAAGTTTGCCAAAATTTAAATAGCTTAGCTTCTCTAGAAGTTATTTCTAAAGGAAGTAGGTGATCCAAATAGACAATTAATATTTTTTATGAATCAATTTGAAAGACTCTAATAACAATAACATAATTAGGTCTTATTAATTATGATTAATGTTTCTAAATTTTATTTTTGGTGGTAAAAATTTTAACAACCAAAAATGGATAATTGAATGTTAATTTTTTTTTTTTTTTGTATAGAAAAGATTAATATTTTATTAAAAAGTAAGAAGTATAAAGAGTACTCTTAACCTATTACACATATAGTTATATCTTTCTTTCAATGAAGAGCAGAAATACACGAAAAAGAGCAACCAAAGACAGACAAAGGAAAGAGAGGAGAAGATCTTTGCAAAGAACGTGGTTCAGACTTGAAACTCCTCAAGAAGCAAATGGGTCTCAGTTTTCTTGCTTCTTGTAGCTCATTTTCACTTCCATTGTCAACGGTATTGTAATTGCACCAAACCAGAAGTCCTTCTTCAGTCCGCGTCTGCCCTCCGGGATGACCTGCAAAGCCCCGAGGTGAAACTCGGGGTAGACACTCCGATACTTAAGTCAGCAATAATCGGGGTTACCTTTAGAGTGGAGATAAAAAGAGCTTAGGGTTGGTTTTAATTACCTTTTGACGTGGCTCGGGGGGGTTTTTTTTGGGTTCCATTGGGGAACCCCGTTGGCTTGCCAGGCAGGTTATTGGAGCCTGACGTGTCTATCCAGACGATTATCTGGGGACCGGGAATTTGAGAGGTATTCAGATGCACGGATGTCCACCATACTTGTTGTGCCACTCATCATAAGGAATCAGGTGCGGGCATGCTTATTGTCATTGTCATGCAACTGTTTGAGCGGGAAGCTTTGGATTTATCCTCACTTCGGTCATAAAGGAATTACTGTAGCAGTCTGAGGCTTGGCACCTCGGACCTATCCTTACACTATTCCCCCCCCGAAGTCATTCACTTATGAATGATGTTGTTGGGGATAATGAGGGGAGTGCATAAACAAAGACAATATGGGTAAGTCATGGAAGTAAGAGGAAGAAATAGAATCTATAACTCAAATGTACACATAGCCATAGCTAATAATGAAGTATGTGATAGTGAGTCATACTGGGGTGCCTTAAATAGAATATGACCAGCGCGATAATGGCCGTAGCCGTAGTAAAAGATGATGACCGGAGTCATGGTGGCCGGAGTCGTAATAAAAAGTGATCATCGGAGCCATAATGTAACCAAGGTCGTGATAAAAAATGACTGGAGTCATAGAGGCCAGGGCTGTGATAGGAAATGATGACAGGAGTCATAATGGCCGGAGCCGAGGTAGTATGTAACACGTAGCCACAGTAAGTCATTGCGGCCGTAGCCGAAGTGAAACACTATGCCAGTTAAAAAGTGTAATTGTAAAAGTAAACAGAAGTGCTGAGGTAGGCTTAAGTATAAAGACGGGAGTCATAATGGCCGGAGCAGTAATAAAATATAACGGCTGAAGTCACAATGACCGGAGCCATGATAAAATATAATGACCAGAGTCATAATGGCCGGAGCCGAAATAAAATGTGTGACACTAGGTCACTGTGACCGAAGCCGATGTGAAATGTAATGCATGATTATTGTGGCCGGAGCCGAGGTGAAACACTTGCAAAATTGAGAATGTGCAAAAGTAAATGAAGGTGTTGAAATGGGCATAGGTGGGCCTGTCTGAAAAGTCTGACAGTTGTCCTTAGAATGACGTGTGCAATAAATGCAACCGTAAAAAGATAACTGCAACAGTTAAACGGGCAAATTTTAAAAAATGAACCGTCGAATTCAAAATGGTACTGTTTGGGGTTGGCCGTCGAATTCCAAACGGTGTGGATAGGAACCGTAAGATTAAACGAATCTCAACTGTTGAGATCTAATTTTGCCCAGAAGTATAAATAGGCATTTTTTCTGCAAAAAGAGGTTTACTTGCATTTCTTTTCCTACAAAACTTCTGCGAAAAGCTTTACTATGTGTTTCTTGCGCGTGAACTATCGCAGCATTTGGGGATTTCTACAGCGGGCTTTCGAAACCGAAATCAGGTAATGTATACGAACCTCTGATTTTGAGTGAATCGAAGTGCCTCTCTCCTTTCTCCCTTTTTGTGATTGATTTAGAGTCCTTTGAAGGAAGTTAGGGTTAGAGGGGAGAAGGATTTTGAATGTGCAACAGAAGGGGTTTTTTTTTTTTTTTTAAGGGGATCCTGACTTATTCCTCCCCCTTACTTCGTGTAGAGTTTGAGAAAATGTCCTCAAAAGGAACAGTAAGTATAGTAGGGAGTGAGGTGATGCCCCTAGACTATGGGAGCATAGACTCAGAGAGTAGTCCATCTCTATCTAGTTCGGAGAAGACAGTGGAAGGGGTGAGAGGAGATGAGGTGGTGGAGGGTCAGGGGAATGAGGTGGTAGAGGTTGGGGGGAATAGCATACCCATCACTGTAGTAGAAGTAGAGGGTAGATGAGAGAGAGATTATGATGTGAATGTAGAGATAGTGGAGGAGGTGAAGCAGTATAGATCTGAACTAAGGACCAAGGATAGCTTGGGTCACTTAATGGAAAATTACAAGATCTCTTCCCGAGTGTTAGTTAGGCCAGCCGAGGTAGAGGAGAGAGCGTGTTCTGCTCCTCGGGATCATTGGATGCCCGTATATTCCCACTATCTGATAGCGGGGTTGAGGTTTCCAATTCCTGAGTTGCTAGTAGGTTTGTTGTTAGATTATAATATAGGGTTGACACAATTAGTCCCCAACGCTATGAGGGTAATAATAGGATTTTTAGTCTATTACCGAGCTCAGGGGATTAATGTGCCAACCGTAAATATGTTTAAGTATTTTTTTGTTTTAAAGGGGGGTAGTATGAGGGATAAGGGGTGGTATTATTTCACCCCTAGGGTAGCTAGTAAGGAGAGTAGGTCTTTATTCACTACGGGTCCTTCATCCATTAAAGGATGGAAGGAAAAATTCTTTTTTGTAGATGATACGGAGTGGGAGAGGGGGGATGCCGAGGTGAGGGAGTTAGCATCTTGGAAGGCTAAAAGAGCCAACTAGAATAAGTTTAGTTTAAACAAGGATAAGGAGGAAGAAGTGAGGAAGTTGGTGAGGAAGTTAGTGAGGAAAGGGGGGGATTTATTGAACATTTTGGACCTCACCAGTGCACAATGCATAGAAGTTGCTGAGCTCTATGGGCCAAGCGCTTTAAGTGAAGGTTGGTTTAATTCTGCATTGTAGTACTGAATGTAGAGTATAGAACTATGATTAATATTGTGTGTTCTTGCTTTGCAGCTGAAATGGATCAGTTTTTGAACACTGCTGGAGGAGTGGCTATCCCCAAGAAGCCAAGGAAGAAGTCAAAGACTTCAACCAAGCAAGTGGAAGAGGTGAGGGCTAGGAAAGAGGTAGTGCCCGCGACTTCAGCTGAGACAAGGGAGGAGGTGCCGCAGTTGAAGAGGAAGGGTTGGGAGGAGAGGATGGCACTGCAGAAGAAGAAGAAGGTGGTGGTGGAGGAGGAGGAGAGGGGGAATGAGGTACCTCAGTTCATACCTCAGCCTCCTCCTGTTAAGCTAGACCCTGAGCTCAGACAGTTGGAGGAGGGGGCTGAGGTACGAGCTCCCAGTAAGGGAAAGGGCCCTGTTCCCCTAATGGCGTTCCAAAGCAGCCTATTCGAGGCGAAGAACATGACGGGGGCTAGGTGGTTCATCAACTCCACCTTCCCCAAAGTGGACAAATGCAATGCGCGGGATGAGGCTCTGAGGTATTGTGGGGCTTCAGTGGTGAAGCACGTTTTAGAGGTATATTGAGTTATTGGTGTTGTTTGTTTAATCTCTTCCTTTTTCTCTTCTAGTTCTCTTAACTTCTACGTTGATTTGCAGAGCGCGAGCTGGGTGAATGGTCTAGCCCAGGAGTTTATGGATAGCGTGAAAGAGTGCTCGCTCTTGCAGAGGCAGTTTGACTAGCTGCAGAAGGAGAAGGAGGAGTTGGAGAAGAAGAATAAAGAACTGCAAGAGTCGCTAAACGAGGTGGTTCCAACTGTGAAATAATTGGAGCAAAAGAGGGCTTCCCTGAGCACCAAGCTCGTCTTTGAGGAGAGTAAACGAAGGATCTCTGAAAGCGAGCGTGAGGCTCAGGCGCAAGAAATAAAACTAATGAAGGAGGCTTTCTTGAAGCTGAAGGAGAATGTGCAAACCTTGGTGCACAATGGGATGAAGGAGCACATCAGCAACTTTATCAGCTCCAACTCGTTTGACAACATCGTCAACTTGTACCGGCTGCCCACTGCCATCATTGCATTCACAAACTGTAGGAAGAAGGTGAAGGCAGAATATCCCAAAGTGGATATTACAAAGATCACCTTCGGCGAGCAAGAAGAAGGAGTGGAGGAAGACAGTGAGAGCATGTCAGCAGACTTCCATCCTTAAATCAAACTAAGGTGGGAGCATGATGCAAATGGACGTGCTGTTTTCCCTCCACAGTTCGACTTCGAGTTCGTTGCAGTGGAGGAAGAAGGGGCAGAGGTAGAGGAAGACGAGGTGGAGGCAGGAGTAGAGGGAGCTGAAGTAGATGATAGCCAACCAGTTCCAGAAGTGGAGATTCATTCAATTCCTTCCGACGATGAGCAGCCTCCTCTGCCAGACGAGTAGCAGCCAACACAACCACCTCCTCCAGCTGAGCAGGAGCCAGTGGAGCCACCTCTCTCAGCAGAGAAATAATTTTGTTTTTTAATTTTTTGTAGAAACATTAAACAATTTACATGTAATACTGTTATTACGTTAAATGAAAATTTAGTTTTGAAATTATATATTTGTTTATGTTTGCTTTATATTTTTATTATTTTTTGTGAATAAAAGAACTGAGAGTACTTGAGACATGATTTGAAAGAAAGCGTACCACTTCAAGGATGAACCAAAGGGAAGTAAGTCACTTCAGAGGAATTAAGAAGAAGTAAGTCACTTCATATAAATTAGGAACAAGTACATCATTGCGAACGAATCAAAAGAAAATAAAGTACTTCATATGTGAAGTGACATTTATTAATCAGAAGTGAGGTTTAAGGACTGATTGACCTCGGATACATAGAATAATAGGTAAAATGAATCTCAACAATCATGAAGTAAGAACTGTAAGACAGATTTCTTGAAAGGATTTTATTAGGGGTAAAATTTCTTTAAGTTATTGACATTCCAGACTCTAGGAACTCTCTTTCCTTCAGTGTCTTAGAGGACATAGGCACCAAGATGTGGCACCTCGGCCACGGTATAAGGACCTTCCCAATTTAGAGCGAGTTTGCAAAATGAGTTTCAAACCTTGTTAGGCCAGCTTTTCTGAGAACAAGGTCTCCTACTTTGAAAATTCGAGGGCGGACTCGTTTATTGTAGAAGTTGGCTAGTTTATGCTTGTATACAAGAGTTCGAAGCCGAGCTTTTTCTCTAACTTCAGCAAGCAGATCAAGGTTTTCCCGAAGCAGTTGTCCATTTCGTCCTTCATCGAAATGGGTGACCCGGAAGCTTGGGACTCCTATTTCAACAGGAATGACTGCTTCGGTACCAAAAGCCAAGTGGTAGGGTTTTTCACCTATTTTAGTTAATTATAACTTTAGAATGCGCTTTATGGATTATGCATTTTTGCTCTAAGGTAAAGCGTAACAGAAGAAGTAAAATAATATAGGAATTATTCAAATAGACTCGGTTTAAAGTAATACCTGTGGCAGTTCGGCTCGTGGTTCTGTATGCCCAAAGGACATTGTTGAGCTCATCTGCTCATTTGGCCTTATGCTGTTCCAATCTCGACTTTATACCTTCTAAAATGCATTTGTTAATAGATTCAACCATGCCATTGGACTCCAGATGGTAAACAGAGGTGAACTGTAACTTGATCCCATAATTGGAACAGAAATCTCGGAATGAGGAGCAATTGAACTGAGTTCCATTATCAGCCACAATTTGATTTGGGATCCCATATCTGCGGATGATCGAGCTGAAAACAAAGTATTCGACCTTCTTGGAGGTAAGACTAGATAAAGGTCGAGCTTCAACCCACTTTGTGAAATAATCCACACCAACAACCAGATGGGTTACACCACTAACCCCTTTCAAGAATGGGCCTAAAAGATCCAATCCCCACTGAGCAAATGGCCACAGTGCTACCAAGTTCGTGAGCTCTTTTGTTGGTTGGTGAGTCAGATGTGCGAAGAATTGACATTTCGGGCATTTTTGAACAAAGTAAGTGGCATCTTTGTGCATGTTTGGCCAGTAATATCCTTGCCTTAAGACTTTGTGAGCCAGGGTCCTAGCACCAACATGGCTCCCGCAGACACCTTCATGCACCTCTCGAAGTGCATATTCAGCTTCGTAGGGGTTTAAACACCGTAGAAGAGGAAGTGAGAAAGATCTCTTATACAGGACCCCATCAACGAGTGTATACCGGGATGCTTTCTTCCTCAACTTCATTCCCTCCTGCCTGTCCTCAGGTACTATCTCATCTCGCAAAAAGGAGGTGATTGAATTAGTCCAGCTCGGCGTGTCGGGATTTGTGCTAATCTCCATCATCTGAGGCTTCATGAAGCTTGGTTCATCTAAGACCTCTACAAAAACGGATCTGGAACTTAAAGAGCTATCAGAAGCAAACTTAGAGAGTGAATCTACCTGTTCATTCTCAGGTCGAGGAATTTTGCTCAGACAGAATTTCTGGAATTTGCATTTCAGCTCGGCCACCAAGGCTACATATTTCACCATCATAGGATCAACGACTTCACATATTGAGTTGATTTGGTTCACTACCGACTGGGAGTTACTGTATACTTGAATTGCACTGATTTTCAACTCCAATGCTAGCTGTAGGCCAAGTAGCAGAGCTTCATATTCAGCGATGTTATTTGTTGCATCAAATTTGAATTTCAAAGCATGCTCGCTTCGATAACCCTCTGGACCAATCAAGATTGCGCCAACTCCTGAACCCTTGCTACTAGATGCCCCTTCAACATACAAGGTCCAATCGTTGGGCTCTGGATTAGGGGTTAAAGGACATGGGGTACATTCAACAATAAAATCTACTAGCGCTTGAGCTCAGATTGCCGATCTCTGCTAAAATGTTATCTCAAACTCCCCCTGCTTTACTGCCCATTTAATTAATCTTCTAGAGCACTCTAGTTTCTGTAGGATCTGTCGGAGAGGTTGATTTGTGAGGACAATAATTGGGTGTGACTGAAAATATGGCCTCAACTTCCTGGCCGAGGTGACAACTGCTAATGCTGCTTTCTCAGCTATAGGATACCTCAGCTCTGCTCCGTGCAGTACACTACTGATATAATAGATTGGTTTCTGCTGCTTGGTTTCTTCTCGCACCAGAACTGAACTAATGGCTTCATCTGAAATTCCCAGATACAAATAAAGAATCTTCCCATCTATAGCCTTAGTCAGTAGAGGTGGCGAGCTAAGATAAGACTTCAGCTCGACGAATGCAGTTTGGCATTCCTGACTCCATTCAAATTCCTTTTGTTTTCCTAATTCATCCTTCTGGGCGACTGACCTCATAATCTTGAAGAATGGCAGGCACTTATCTGCTGAATTCAATATGAACCGATGAAGAGCTGCCACCCTTCCCGTCAACCTCTGTATATCTTTTACTGATTTCGACGGTTCCATCTCGGCAATTGCTCTGATCTTCTCTGGATTGACCTCAATCCCTCTTCGAGATACCATGAAACCTAGAAACTTTCCAGACTCCACTCCGAAGATGCATTTGGTTGGGTTTAACCACATCTTGTTCTTTTTGAGGTTGTTGAAGGTTTCGTCGAGGTCAGCTAGATGGTTTTCTGCTTTCAGGCTCTTTACCACAATGTCATCGACATAAACCTCTAGATTCCTACCGATCTGAGCTCGGAAGACAATGGTTACCATTTTCTGATAAGTAGCACCAGCGTTCTTTAAGCCAAACGGCATCATGACATAGCAATAGATTTCATCGCCAGCATAGAACGAGGTTTTCTCTTCGTCTTCGAAAGCCATCGGCACCTGGTGATACCCAAAATATGCATCCAAGAGGTTTAACCTCTCATTACCTGAAGCTACTTCAACTAATTTGTCAATGCTCGGCATCAAATAGCAATCCTTCAGGTAGGCTTTGTTAAGATTTGTGTAATCAATGCACATTTGCCATTTACCGTTTGCCTTCTTCACCAGGACTGGGTTAGCCACCCATTCGTAGTAATCAACTTTCCTAACGAAACCAGCTTGTAGAAGTTTCTCTACCTCTTCTTTAATAGCTTAAAGCCTCTCCCCCCCAAAGAGACGTCGCTTCTGGGCCACTGGTTTCTTCAATGGATTGGTGCTGAGCTTGTGTTGAGATACTAAATTTGGAATTCCTGGCATATCTGCCGAAGTCCATGCGAATACATCATTGTTAGCTCGGAGAAAAGCTATTAGCTTTGCTCTTACCTCTGGGTTCAATCTAGTTCCGATCTACGTCTTCCGGCTCGGATCTCTGTCATCAATGAGCACTTCTTCAACATTTTCAACCGGAGCAGCTCTGGTTTCATCTTCCGGTCGATTATCTACGATCTCTACACCCATAACTTGTTGATTATCAGGAATTCGTTGGGGAATGGCCTCAGGTGTCTGATCTTTGCCCTTCATTGGTTGTGTTACCGAGGTGATATAACAATGTCTGGCCACCTCCTGGTTTCCTCGCAGTGTTGCTATTCCCATATGAGTTGAGAACTTCATGCAAAGGTGAGATTGGGAAACCACAGCTCGGATTTCAGTCAATGTGGGTCAGCCAATAACAATGTTGAAAGAGGACGCCATCTTGACGACAAGGAACCGGACTGAAGGGGTTACATAGGTCCGGTCACTCCCAAAAGCCACATGGAGGGTAAGAACTCCTTCTACCGGAACAGGTTAGTTGTTAAAACCATAGATGGGACCATCATATTTCTGCAACAATGCCGAATCCAGCCCAAGACTCTCGAAACAATGGAAGTACATGATGTCTGGTGCACTCCCGGTGTCAACAAGGACACGTTGTACTTCACAGTTGTTAATCATGACAGAAGTGACCAAGGGATCATTGTGGGGTGTAACAACTGTATCAAGATCAGCATATGTGAAAGTAATGGGTTTATTCTTCCACTCAACATCGTCAAACTTCCGTTTCTGAGCTCTGTTCTCATGCTTAACCTTTCTGACATACAGCTTTCGCTGTTTAGAGCTCAGTCCACCTACTTCCAGACCTCCCGTGATCATGTATATGATTCTAGCTGGTGGTGGGAACGGAGGTGGGTTTTGCTGATATCCCACACCTTGTCTGTTTGATGGGTTACGAGTTCCTTGAGGCTGTGGCCCTTGTTCTCTGAAAAATCATGGCTGTGCAGCTCTCTGAACATACTCATTCAGCATTCCCTTCTGAGCTAGACTTTCCAGTTCGAACTTTAAGCTGTTACACTGCTTTGTAGTATAGCTGTGCTCCTAGTGAAAATCACAATATATAGTATGGTCTCGGCTAGCAGCAACGGTTTTCATTGGGCCAGGACGCCTTAAATCCATTTTATTCTTGATCTGCATAAAAATTTGTGACATTGGCAGATTAAAGGGAGTTCAATTAACTGGAGGTTTACCTGCAGATTGTTGCGGGGGTGTTGAGTTCGGCCTTCCGAATCTCGATGTAGAGGTCGGCATCGGACCTCGGTTCTGCGCCATCCTCATTCTTTTCCGGCTCAAATTGTCATCTCTCCATTCTGGGTTTTGGTTCTTAGAAGGAGTCGGATTCTGCGCCAGGGAATACTCCTCAACGGTTATAAATTTCAAAGACCTATCATTCACCTCGCTAAAGGTGATGGCAGCATGTTTGATCAAACTGTCTCTGAACCTTTCATGTTTAAGACCGGAGATCACAGCTGCAATCCCCACAGCTTGATCAAAGGAACTAACCTCCAATACTGCATCATTGAACCTACTCATATAGTTTTCCAGAGATTCTCCATCCCTCTGTTTAACTCGCATCAGCTCAGAAGTAGTTTTCCTAATCAACCTTCTACTGGAAAACTTAGTGGCAAAGGCAGATGTCATTTCTATATAAGAGCTAATTGGCCTCGGAGGTAAACTATAATACCAAGTTCAAGCATTACCTCGGAGAGTAGAGGGGAAGATTTTGCACATCAACGCGTCAAAGGCGTTCTGAGCTTGCAAGCAAGAGTAGAAAGCATGTAAATGATCATCAAGATCCTTTGTCCGGTCGTAAGTCTCCAGTTGTGCTATTTTGAAGCCAGCAGGATAGGGTTCCAGTGTAATGTTGGTGTTCAGGGGGTGAGGTATGGAGTCAGCAGCATGGTGTGGGGGTATAGCACCTCGGTGTTCAGCTACTAGCTTTTCTAAGCTATCAAGGCGTCGAGTAACATCATCAGGGAGGGGTTGTTGAGCGGGTGCTATGTGGGATTGACCCTGAGATTCACTAATAGTGGGAGCATGCTGAACTGGTTGAGGATTCTGTTGTGGAGCTGGGGGTTGTTGATCAGGGTTCAGTAAATTAATGAAGGGATCACCAAGATTATTTCTAGCTAAAAGCTAAGCCAGTACCAACTAAAAAATACCAAACTGTTGTTGCATGGCAGCAAGCTGAGCAGCCACTACGTCTTGGTTGGCAGTGGAAGTTGAATTGTGAGCTGAGGTATGAGGTTGGTTTTCATCTCCTCCTTCTGCATGATCAACATAAAGGAACATAGTTGGGACCTGAGGTGGAAGCTGAGGTGTAAGTTGAGGTGGGATCAGAGGTGGAAGGTTGTTGGGGGGTTGGCCTTGCCCATGAGGCAGAGATGAATTACCAACTCGGACTGATCGAGTGTGAACAATGATGAAAAAGCAACTAGAAAGCTTTTAGTTCGGATTCCCACAGATGGCGCCAATGTAATTGCACCAAACCAGAAGTCCTTCTTCAGTCCGCGTTTGCCCTCCAGGATGACCTGCAAAGCCCCGAGGTGAAACTCGAGGTAGACACTCCGATACTTAAGTCAGCAATAATCGGGGCTACCTTTAGAGCGGAGATAAAAAGAGCTTAGGGTTGGTTTCAATTACCTTTTGACGTGGCTGAGGAGGGGTATTTATAGGATCCAATGAGGAAACCACGTGGCATGCCAAGCAAGATAATCGGAGCCTGACATGTCTATCCAGACGATTATCCCGGGACCGGGAATTTGAGAGGTATTCAGATGCACGGATGTCCACCATACCTGCTGTGCCACTCATCATAAGGAATCAGGTGCGGGCATGCTTATTGTCGTTGTCATGCAGCTATTTGAGCGGGAAGCTTTGGATTTATCCCTCACTTCGGTCATAAAGGAATTACTATAGCAGTCCGAGGCTTGGCACCTCAGACCTGTCCTTACAGGTATGCATCCTCTGTTTCTTCATCTTTATCAAGCTTCGATACAAACTTCGTTATAGCTTCACATTTTTGGATCATGCTTTGTTTTACTTTTGCCAAGATTATGCTTTTTTCAATGGTGTTTCGATTAAAGAAAGAAAAAATTGTTCTTTGGGTAAGAATCTAGCAAGGAAGAAGGATAAGTTTCTAGTTTAATTGGATCAGAAGGATTAGGGATTTTTTCTTTTGACCTGTGAAAGACTTGGGATTTAATCCCTAAATTGAATGTTAAAATTAAAAATTGAAACCAACTTGTTTAGTGAGAATTTTCAAAACTTAAAATCAAATGTCAAAATTTGTTTAATTTCTTAAATAAGTTTATTTTCAATCTAAATTATTAAATTTTTAACGATCAAAACTAAAACGTAAAAACAGTTATACTAAATGCAATCTTACTTTTTTATATTAGCATTATTTCAGTAAAAACCTCAGGGTTGAATCTACAAGTAAACATATATCTCTTGTCGTTGAAAAACTAAAAAAAAAA
>BPVZ01000050.1:238152-250798 GCA_020521535.1 Rubroshorea leprosula | reverse complement strand
TTTAAAGGTAAAAAATTTTAAATGTGTATATATTGATAAATTTAATAAATTAATTGATAAAATAACAAAAAAAATACACCTTTAAATTAATGGACTAAAAATTATAGAAAAAACTTAAGGGACGAAAATGTTCAAAACTCTAAAGTTGAGGGAGCAAGGAATTTAACCTTTGGTTTTTCTTTTTTGTTTTTTTAATAAGAAAAAACAAAAGTCAAGTCGTCGAGGGACACTAAACCATCCAGGAAGAAACGAACGGTTCACATAACTCCACGTGTCGCTTCCGATGCATTATTACCCCATCGATCCAACAGACCGCAACACCTCTCCTTTTTATGCAACCAAACCCCTTTCTATTTGCCCGGAAATCGTCCCCCCTTTCCTCCGGCCACCGTCCCGATTCCCCTTTCTACTCTCCTTAGAATTCCAATTTCCCTAACAAATTAAAATCCCTCTATAATTAATTTTATAATTTTTTCATAAAATTTGTTGGATTGGATTGGACATGTGCATTTAGTTAATGGCAGATTCGGACAATGAATCGGGAGGACACAACAATAACAGTGGCGGCAACGCTCACAGCGAGGCGTCAGCGCGGGAGCAGGATAGGTTCCTGCCGATAGCCAACGTCAGTAGGATCATGAAGAAGGCTCTGCCGGCCAACGCCAAGATCTCCAAGGACGCTAAGGAGACGGTGCAGGAGTGCGTCTCGGAATTCATCAGCTTCATCACCGGAGAGGCTTCCGATAAGTGTCAGCGAGAGAAGAGGAAGACCATCAACGGCGATGATTTGCTCTGGGCCATGACCACGCTGGGATTTGAGGAGTACGTCGAGCCCCTGAAAATTTACTTGCAGAAATACAGGGAGATGGAGGGAGAAAAGAGCTCCATCGGCAGAGGGGATAAAGACAGCGCTAGTGGTGGCTCCGCTGGTGGACCCAGTGGTGGTACTGGCTCTTCCGGTGGTGGAGGGACTGCTGGTGGTGGTGGGGTCAACGCAACTGGTGGGTACAATGGCGGGGGAGGAATGTACGGAGGGATGATGATGATGGGTCATCATCCTGGAAACGTCTACGGTTCTGGTGGATACCATCACCAGATGGGTGTGGGAAAGGCTGGAGCCAGCGCTGGCGGCACTGGAACCGGAACCGGAACCGGAGTTGTTAGGTCAAGGTAGGTTGGTTTGGTGAAGAAACTCAAAGAAATATGGTAATGGTATTGTTAATTAATTGTTGATTGAGTTAAAGTTGGTATTTTTAAGGATTAACTTAATCTGTGTAGGGACTCCCTTTTCTTTCTTTCTTTTCTGTTGTGGGATATGTAATTGTTGTGAAGTTGAAAAAAAAACGATGCATAGTACAGATGTAACCTCTAATGGGAATTAAGTAGAAAATTAATAGTGTTAATTTTTCGTTCAAAAAAATAGCCTTCTTCTTTCTAAAATCTCTCTTCAGAATGTTAAATTAGTACAATAAAATCCGTATAATTCTAAGATGTAGATTCGTAACTCTTAGCTGCACTATCGAAAACATTGAAAGTTGTGCAGAGTTGATAGGGAATTGATTGAAAAAAAGAAGAAGTTTTGTTAATTCAGCTCTTAGTTTTAGCTCATAATTTGTGATTCTTTAGCTGTTTTCGGTGTTTTCGGTATGCAATAAAAGCAATGGAATCGAAATTTAAGGAATAGTTGAAATGGCAGAGAGATTGAGTTTCTGACAGATCTAAGAGAGGAAAAGCCGAAAAGGAAACTTTGTTTGGATATGTTTCTTTTCAGGAAAGAGGAGTGTGTTGTGTCTCTCATGTTTTGCCATATGTCCATCTGTTTAAGGCGTCTGTGTCGCTACTAAGTTTGGAAAGGGGTGATTTCCCCATCAAAACGGGACTTGTCCCGATGTTTCGTAGATTAAGTGCTTGATCAAATTTCATTTTTCACGGATCAATTCCGGGGTGTGTTAGCAGTTTAGTTAGCAGTTTGTAGGAAGCTCTTATATATATATATATATTAGAGTTAATTGCTTAGAGGTATTAATCCCAAATTAAGATTTGTAAGTTTGCTGCTGTATGGTTATAACCACTGCCTTCATTAACAGTTATCAAGAAGTAGGTTTTGGGGTAAATAACTCTTTAGGGGGACAGCTATTTGACAGTTTCCCCTGCATATGTCTAGTTGTCTTGTAGATTAAAGACATGAATGGATGATATAATTCCATTTTCAGAAACTAATTTTAGGGTGTGTTTGGTTAGCAATTTCTAGTGACAACAACTTCTGGTGCATCAATTTCTACTGAAAACTGCTGGCCAAACACGCTCTTGGTTGGTTTAGAAATAGTAACACCCAACAACTCCACAGACAAAAACTGCTTACCAAAAGTCAATAGTTTTTTTTTTTTTTTGGCACATAAAAGGCAATAGTTATTGCGATACAAAATATTGTTAAGGTTACATAAAATGTATTTTAATTTGACTACTTTTATTAGGTTTTATTATTTTTTCTCTGAACAATTAATTAAAGTGGTTAGAAATATTAATGTATAAATTAATTTAAAATTATTAAGTAATAAATATTAATTAACAATTACAATTATCAGATATTTTTATTAATTATTAATATTTTTAAAGGTAAATATTAATAAAATTTATGTGACTTTAATAATATTTTATGTAGCAATAATCATATCCCCAAATACAAATCAAGAACTAAATGCATCATCCAATCATTTTTTTCTGCAATTTTAATCTAATTGTTAGATTTGTGGATGAAGAGTTGTAATATTTGAGGAAATAAATTTTCTTTAAATGCAGTTAGGCTAACATGAATAGTGCACCTTTAAAACTTTTGAGAAAGAGATTAATTTTAAAATTTGAAAAAATTAGTCTAAAAACACTTTTACTGTTAAAAAAAATGAAAGAAAGTAGAAGAATATATTCGGTTGGAAGATGCAGGAATTAGTATTGGTATTCAAGGTAAAAACTTGCTTTTAGTCTTTTACCTTAATAAACTTATAGATTTTAACCTCTTATTTTATAGTATAACATTTTTAGTTCTTTACCTTAGTAAGTTTATAGGTTTTAACTTTTTACCTTATACTATGAGACTTTTAGTCTCTCACTTATACGAATTGAAGAAAATAGCCTTCACTTAACATTAGGTTATAACGTTCTGTTAGCTCTATTAATTGACTGTTAGCATTTGTTAGCATTCCATTAGTATTTCGTTACAGAAAATATGAAATTTAAATTCAATTTTATTTGTTAGTTCTGTTAATGAAATGTTAACAATCAACTAATAAAATTAACAATCAACTAACAGAACTAATAGAACATTATAACCTGACTTTAAGTGAGGGTTATTTTCTTTAATTCGTATAGGTGAGGGGCTAAAACCTATAAATTTATTAAAGTAAATGATTAAAAATGTTATAGTATAAGATAAGGTACTAAAACATATAAATTTATTAAGATAAAGAATTAAAAGTAGATTTTAACCAATATTCAAAGGGGGAGGATTACAGTGTATTTTCAAAATTTTTGCTGTAGGGGCAATACTCTCTTCTTTAGGCTGCTTTCCTGTCCTATGAGATGTTGAAATGGCGTTAGTGTCAATAAAAAAATCTATTTCTATTTTTTTAATATGAGAGAGAAAGAGAGAAAGGGAGGAAGAACTTTTTTTTTTTATAAGGGCAACGGTTAGATTAGTAAGGTTAGTATTGCTTGTGGGAGGTATTGAACCTAGGTCAATTGTGCAATTCACCCACTGCCTTTTTGGGCAACAGTGGCCACCATCAGGCCACAACGGGGGAATGCGGGAGGAAGATTTTTTTTTTTTTTAAACACTTACATGGGTACAGTGATGAAACACAGCACAATTCCAAAACCGGTCAGTTTAGAATTGTCTGGAGTCCTATATATACCTTACAACTCACACACATGAGGTCGATGTGGGACAACTGCCCCACAATCGGGGGTGGGTCCCCACTCAAGGGGGTTTGTCTTTTTTGAAACACTTACATGGGTACAGTGACGGAATACAACACAATTTCAAAACCGATCAGTTTGAAATTGTTTAGAGTCCCATATATACTTTATAACTCACGCACACGGGGTCAATGTGGGACAACTGCCCCACAATCGATGGTGGGCCCCCACTCAAGGGGGTTTGTCTTTTTTGAAACACTTACATGGGTACAGTGATGGAACATAGTACAATTCCAAAACCGATTAGTTTGAAATTGTCTAGAGTCCCATATATACCTTACAACTCACGCACACGAGGTCCATGTGGGAGCAGGAGGAAGAATTTGAATCTATGTCTTTTGTACGAAAGGTTCATGTACTTAGCAGGCAAAGTGCGTGAGCAAATAATCCTTTAACATTTCAAATGAATATATAATTTTTAATTATGGATATACTTTTTTTTATCAAATACAAATTTAATTTTTTTGGTAGTAGTACAAATTTAATTTAATGAAGGAGAATTTGAGTTTAATACTTAAAATTAAGGACGTAATTCTTATTAAAATCTATAATTAATTAACTTTTTACATCAGATGCAATTATAGGTATAATTGGACATTAGTAATCTTTGTCTCTTTGAGGGGACGTGCTATAGATTTTTTTGTTGAATTTTAAGATAAGCGATCAACATTCAGGACAATTATGTTATGAAGCTTTGTTACTACTAGAAAAGTCACACGTGCGAATTATAAATTTTATAATTTTGTTCAAAATAAATTTTTTTAAACATGAAAAATTAGAAGGAGATTACAAATAAAAGAAATGGAATTTAAATCTAACACCATAAAATAAGGTAGTCTTTTACAATATATTAATTGGTAGGGGTGGGCATTCGGGTGGGTAATCCATCGGTTACTCAGAAGTCGAATCGAAAAAGTGAATTTGGTTCGGTTTCAACAATTTTTGAGTTTTATTGTTTTGGTTTTGATATCAATTGAATAAATTTTGGTTCAATTTTGATTGAACCTTTCACAAACTGAAAACCAAAAATGAGCCTCTTGAAAACCAAAATTTGGATAAATATGATAAAATATGAGATAAAATATAATTTATTATCGAAAAAAAATTGATTAATATTTATTTAGTAAAAACCAAAATCAAACCAATTTTATTGGTAACCAAATTGATCGGTTTGTGAAAACTTTGGTCAGTTTTGGTTCTCAACATTGAAGAAAAAAATTTTCAATTATTTTAAAACGAATTTCGGTTTTAACCAAAATCGGTTTTTGCCCACCCTTATTAACTAGCCACTTGGACCAATAGGATTTCTCCCAGTGTTTTGAAACTCGGACTGGGTCGGTCGGTCCGACCGATTAGACCACCGCCCGGAGCATGAAACGGGCTGGGTTGACACCCAAGCCCGTTTCGACAGTTGGCCCGTCCAAACCCAGAGAACTTGTTCAACCCCTTTTGCCGGGACGGCCCAGCAAACCCGTCAGGCGAATTGCTCCAGGCTGGATGGCACCACCGATGCATAATCTGTAAGTTTTTTTTTTTTTTTCCCCACAGTTGGGGTTTCTCATTTCATTCCATTCTCAACTCTTCCAAGTTCCAACTCTCAACTCTTACCAGTTACCATAACCAAACAAAATCAGAAAACCCACATGTGTATTCATCATCCATCGTTCATTCGTAGATCGAGCAGCAGATCTTCATCATCCATCATTCTCCTTCTCAGCCTCTCCACTCTCCAGTCTCCATTCTTCAGTTTCCATCTCTTTTCCGGCAAAGAAGAAACCACAGTGCAGTAGATCGGGTAGCAAATCGGCATTCATCGTCTCTTCAGCAGATCGGTAGTCAGCAAGCAGCAGATTGGCGTTCACCCACCAACCTTGACCCACCACCACAGGCCTTCACCGTCCATCTGAGGGTGCTGCCGATGAGTTGGACAAAATCTATTTCTCCCCTGAAATAGAAATCGAATTTTTTTTTTTTTTTTGAAGTAGAAAAGCCCAGGATTGCAATTTGCCAAATTCTGGCAATTTTTATTGACCCAGTTGGCCAATCGATTGAATCGACCAGATCGACCTAATCGAGAACCAATGAGTAAACCGGTTCAATCACCGATCCGGTTATCAAAACCATGATTTCTCCTTTTAAAATAATTATGTCTTTTATAATATTGTATTTGTCATTCCACGAGAATATGCCATAAAGAGAAACAAACTAAGAGTCTACTAAAGTTAGCAAACTATATTAAAATTAACCTTTATGATATGATTCATTCATAAGTATTCATCTTATAAATTAATTTTAAATTTTAAAATTTTAAAATAATATTTTAAAAAATTAATTTTTATAGATATATCAAGTTGATTTACAAAAGACACCATAAAAATTATTTTAAAAAATTAGTACGAAAAGATTTCCTAAAGATACCCAGGCTCTAATTTTTTTTTTTTTTTTGATAAAGAACCCAGGCTCTAAATTACTAAAACCAAAACCAACCTACATTAAAAGATTGTACAATTTCACTGAAAAAAAGTGTACAATTTCCACGTTGGTGTAAATAAACGAAATAAAAAATTTATTTACCTTGCACTATCGTTTGGCATAGGGTGGGTTTCTTGGAGGTTTGTGTTTGGATTCTATAAATCTAATAGTTGTTAGATATTTCTATGTAAGTATATAAATAAAAAAAATTCTTATATTAGAATATTGGAAGTGAAGAGTATATATCTAGAGATATTTATATTTGTTAGATTAGTTTTTTAACTCAAGATACTCTCTCTTTATATGTTAGACCCTTTTTCAGGTGTTGTTGCCAATTCAATTGCTTTACTTGACAATAAAAGTGGTGCCCTAGGTGTAAGAGCAGGTCTGAGGTGCTCAACCTCGGACATACGGCAGTAATTCTTTTACAACCGAAGTAAGGAATAAATCCAGAGCTTCCTGCTCGAACAGCAGCATAGCAATTACGATGGACATCCTCACATCAAATCCTGAATATCTTGCTTGGCTCAATCCCTGGGTCCCAAAATAATTGCTTGGAGATACGCATCAAATCCCAAAATAACTGCCTGAAGATACACATCAGATCCCGAATATTTTGCTTGGCATGCCACGTTGTTTCTTCATGGGAACATATAAATACCCCTCAAGGGCCACGCCAAAAGGTAATTGAAACCAACCATAAGCTCCTTGTTTCTCCGCTCTAAAGATAGCCCCGATTATTGCTGACTTAAGCATCAGAGTGTTTACCCCGAGGATCCACCTCGGGGCTTTGCAGGTCAATCCAGAGTGCAAATACGGACTGAAGAAGGATTTCTGGTTTGGTGGAATTACATTTTGGCGCCGTCTGTGGGAATCTGAACTAAAGGCTCCCTTGTTACTCTTATCATGGTTAAAACTAGGTCAGCCCAAGGTGGAAACTTGTCTCAACCTCTTGGACGAGGTCAGGTCCCCAGCAACCTTCCGCCTCATCCCCCACCCCCAATCCCAAATACGTTCCCTCCTGTTGATGATCATGCAGAAAGAGAAGACGAAAATCAACCACACAATTCGGTTCACAACTCAGCCTCTACTGCTAACCAAGGCGTAGTTGCAACTCAGCTCACTGCCATGCAACAGCAGTTTGGTGTCTTTCAGTTAGTACTAGCACAGCTATTAGCCCGGAATAATCCTGGTGATCCACTCATCAACCTACTTAATCCTGCTCCACAACCTCCAGCCCCACCACAAAATCCTGAACCAGTTCAGCATGCTCCTGCTATTAGTGAATCTTAGGGCCAATCTCACTGCGCGCCAGTTCAGCAACCCTTTCATGGTGATGTCACTCGACATCTAGATAGCTTAGAAAAGCTAGTGGTTGAACAACGAGGTGCCCCACCTCCACACCCTGCTGCTAACTCCGTACCCCACCCTCTCAACACCAATATTATACTGGAACCCTATCCCGCTGGCTTCATAATACCAAAGCTTGAAACTTATGATGGGACGAAGGACCCCGATGATCATTTACATGCTTTCTACTCTTGCATGCAGGCCCAGAACACCTCTGATGCGTTGATGTGCAAAATCTTTCCCTCTACCCTCCGAGGTAATGCTCGAACCTGGTACTACAGTCTGCCTCCGAGGTCAATCAACTCTTACACAGAAATGGCATCTACTTTTGCCAAAAAGTTTTCCAGTAGAAGGTTGATCAGGAAAACCACTTCTGAGCTGATGCGAGTTAAGCAGAGGGACAGAGAGTCTTTGAAGAATTTTATGAGCAAATTCAATGATGCAGTACTGGAGGTTAACTCTTTCGACCAAGCTGTGGGAATTACAGCTGTGATCTCAGGTCTTAGCCATGAGAGATTCCGAGATAGTCTGCTCAAACATCCTGCCAACAACTTCAGCGAGGTAAATGATAGATCGTTGAAATTCATAATTGTTGAGGAATATGCCCTGTCGCAGAATATAACTCCTATTAAGAACCAACACCCAGACTGGAGAGATGAGAATCCGAACAGGAAACGAATGAAGACAACACAGAACCGAGGTCCGATGTCGGCTTCCACCCTGAGATTCGGAAGGTCGAACTCAGCACCTCCGCAACAACCTACAGGTAAACCTCCCGTTAATTGGACTCCTTTTAATTTACCGAGGTCACAAATCTTTATGCAGATTAAGAATAAGATGGACTTAAGACGTCCGGGTCCAATGAGAACTGCTGCTACTACCAGAGACCATACCAAGTATTGTGAATTTCATCAAGATCACGGTCATACAACAGAACAATGCAATAGTATGAGGTCCGAGCTGGAAAGTCTGGCGCAGAAAGGAATGTTAAATGAGTACATCCAGAGAGTTGAACAGCCACGGTTTGTCAGGGAACAAGGGACAGCATCAAGGAGTCTGTAACCCGCCAAACAGGCAAGGTGTGGGATATCAGCAAGCCCCACTCCCGCTCCCACCACCAGCTAGAATTATACACATGATTATAGGAGGCCTGGAAGCCGGTGGACTGAGCTCTAAACAGAGAAAGTTGTACGTCAGAGAGGTTAAGCATCCAAATCACACCAAGAAACGGAAATTTGATGATGCTGACTGGAAGAATCAACCAATTACTTTCACATCTGCTGATTTTGACACAGTCGTCACGCCTCACAATGACCCCCTAATCACTTCTGTCACGATCAATAATTGTGAGGTGCAGCGCGTCCTTGTTGACACAGGGAGTGCACCAGACATCATGTACTTCCATTGTTTTGAAAGTCTTGGGTTGGATCCAGCTTTGTTGCAGCGGTATGATGGTCCCATCTACGGATTCAACAACTAGCCAGTCCCAGTTGAAGGAGTCCTCACCATGAATGTTGCGTTTGGAAGTGGCTAGAGTTATGTGACCCCTTCAGTTAGGTTCTTGGTAGTCAAGATGGCATCCTCGTTCAATGTTGTCATTGGTCGACCCACACTGACTGAAATCCGAGCTGTGGTTTCCCAATCTCACCTATGCATGAAGTTCCCAATTCCTACGGGAATAGCAACGCTGCGAGGCAACCAGGAGGTGGCCCGACATTGCTATATCACCTCGGTAACACAACCTCAGAAAGGCAAGGCTCAAACGCCCGAGATTAATCCCAAATGGATTCCTGATGATCGGCAAGTTATGGGTGTTGAGATAGTAGATAACCGACCAGAAGATGAAACCAGAGCTGCTCCAGTCGAAGATGTGGAGGAGGTACAGATTAATGACAGAGATCCAAGCCGAAAAACGCAAATTGGGACTAAATTGAACCCGGAGGAAAGGGCAGAGCTAATAGCTTTTCTTTGAGCCAATAAAGATGTTTTTGCATGGACTTCAGTAGATATGCCGAGAATTCCCACTTTAGTTTTTCAACATAAACTCAGCACCAATCCCCTCAAGAAACCAGTAGCCCAGAAGCGATGCCTCTTCGGGGGGGAGAGGTTAAAGGTTATTAAAGAAGAAGTCGAGAAACTCCTACAAGCCGGCTTTATCAGAAGGGTAGATTACTGTGAATGGGTCGCCAATCCGGTGTTGGTGAAAAAAGCGAACGGTAAATGGCAGATGTGCATTGATTACACTAACCTCAACAATGCATGTCCAAAGGACTGTTATTCGATGCCAAACATTGACAAGCTGGTTGAGGCAGCTTCGGGAAATGTGAGATTAAGTCTCTTCGATGCATACTCAGGCTACCACCAGGTCCCAATGGCTCCTGAGGATGAAGAAAAAACCTCGTTCTATGCTGGCGATGAGATTTATTGCTATGTAATGATGCCCTTCGACTTGAAGAACGCAGGTGCCACTTACCAGAAGATGGTTACCATCGTATTCCGAGCTCAGATAGGACGGAATCTGGAAGTTTATGTTGATGATATAGTGGTAAAGAGTTTGAAAGCTGACGATCACTTAACCGACCTTGAGGAGACATTCAACAATCTCAGACAGAATAGAATGAGGTTAAACCCAGCCAAATGCATCTTTGGTGTGGAGTTTGGAAAATTCTTGGGTTTCATGGTTTCTTGGAAAGGGATTGAGGTCAACCTAGAGAAGATCAGAGCAATTGCCGAGATGGAACCGCCGAAGTCAGTGAAGGATATACAGAGGTTGATTGGAAGGGTAGCAGCTCTTTATCGGTTCATATCGAAGTCAGCAGATAAGTGCCTACCGTTTTTCAAAATTATGCGGTCAGTTGCCCAGAAGGATGAATCGAGTAAACAGAAGAAGTTTGAGTGGACTTAGGAATGCCAAGCCACATTCGACGAGCTGAAGTCTTATCTTAGCTCACCACCTCTACTGACTAAAGCCAAAGATGGAGAAATCCTCTATTTATATCTGGGAATTTCAGATGAAGCCATTAGTTTGGTTCTGGTAAGAGAAGAAGCCAAGCAGCAGAAACCAATATATTATATCAGTAGTGTGCTGCATGGAGCCGAGCTGAGGTACCCTATAGCTGAGAAAGCAGCCTTAGCAGTTGTCACTTTGGCCAGAAAGTTGAGGCCATATTTCCATTCTCACCCGATCATTATTCTTACAGACCAACCCCTTTGGTAGATTCTGCAAAAGCCTGAGTGTTCTGGAAGATTAATTAAGTGGGTAGTAGAACTGGGGGAATTTGAGATAACATTTTAGCAGAGATCTGCAATCCGAGCTTAGGCATTGGCAGATTTTATTGTGGAGTGCACTCCAGGTAATTCCATTCCTACTCTGGAGCCTAATGACTGGACCTTATATGTTGATGGGGCATCTAGTAGCAAAGGTTCAGGAGCTGGTGCTCTCTTGATCGGCCCAGATGGATACCGAAGTGAACATGCTTTGAAATTTAACTTCGATGCAACAAACAACATGGCTGAGTTTGAAGCCCTGCTACTTGGTCTGCAGCTAGCATTGGAATTAAAACTCAGTGCGATCCAAGTATACAGTGACTCCTAGCTAGTGGTGAACCAGATTAACTCAATCTGCGAAGTTGTTGATCCTGTGATGGTGAAATATGTAGCTCTGGTGACCGAGCTGAAGTGCAAATTCCAGAAATTCTGTCTGAGCAAAATCCCCCGAACTGAGAATGAACAGGCAGATTCACTCTTTAAATTTGCCTTTGATAGTTCTTCACATTCCAGATCGATTTTTGTGGAGGTCTTGGATGAACCAAGCTTCATGAAGCCACGGGTAATGGAGATCAGCACCGACCCAGGCACACCGAGCTGGACTGACCCAATCCTCTCCTTCTTACGAGACGGGATAGTACCTGCGGACGGGCAGGAGGCAATGAAGTTGAGGAGGAAAGCATCTCGGTATACACTTGTTGATGGGGTCCTCTATAAGCGATCTTTTTCCCTACCTCTTCTACGGTGCTTGAATCCCTATGAAACAGAATATGCACTCAGGGAGGTGCATGAAGGTGTCTGCGGAAGTCACGTGGGTGCTCGAACTTTAGCTCACAAGGTCCTTAGACAGGGTTATTATTGGCCTAACATGTACAAGGATGCCACTCAGTTCGTACAGAGGTGTCAGAAATGTCAGTTCTTTGCACATCTAATCCATCAGCCTGTAGAAGAGCTCACTACGTTGGTGGCACCTTGGCCATTCGCTCAATGGGGTCTTGACCTTTTAGGCCCATTTGTGAAGGGGGTAGGAGGTGTAACCCACCTCATTGTTGGTGTAGATTATTTCACAAAATGGGTTGAAGCTCGGGCATTATCTAGTCTCACCTTCAAGAAGGTCGAAGACTTTGTTTTCAGCTCGATTATTTGCAGATATGGGATCCCGAATCAGATTGTAGTTGATAATGGAACTCAGTTCAATTGCTCCTCAGTCCGAGATTTCTGTTCCAGTTACGAGAATAAACTACAGTTCACCTCGGTTTACCATCCGGAGTCCAACGGCATGGTCGAATCTGTTAATAAGTGCATCTTAGAAGGTATAAAGCCGAGGCTGGAACAACACAAGGCCAAATGGGCAGACGAGCTCAACAACGTCCTCTGGGCATACAGAACTATGAGTCGAATTGCCACAGGTATTACTCTACACCTGGCCTATTCAATTAATTTTATATTATTTTACTTCTTCTGCTATGGGTTTACCTTAGAGCAAATATGCATAACGTGTAAAGCGCATTCTAAAGTTATAATCCCCTGAAATAGGTGAAACACCCTATCATCTGGCCTTTGGTACCGAAGCAGTCATTCCTAT
>BPVZ01000050.1:187863-199494 GCA_020521535.1 Rubroshorea leprosula | reverse complement strand
AAGATTTAAGTTTTATGTTTCATAATAATATTTTTTATATTATTATTTTTCCATGTCATCACTTTTTTTGTCATATTGTGTTCTACGTATATTAATATTTGACATGTCAGCTGGTAATCGTGAAGTAGCAGGCCATGTCATGAGATTTTTAACGGAAGGACCAAATCGGGGTAAAAATGGTAAACAGTAGGAATCAAATCAGGGATTTTTAAGTTTAGAGACTAAACCGGGGGTCTATACAATAGTTTAGGGATCAAAATGAGGTTTAACCATTGTAAAAAGAAACCTGACATGGATGTAGTGTCGACATGTAATTTAAAGTGTCGGCACTATGCGTTTAGCGTCCAAAATTCAAGTTTCCTATTCTATTCCAAGTCTGCTTTTTTTCTAATAGAGTTTCTTAAACTCTATGAATACCCATTCAAAAATCAGTTTTGGGACTTTTGAGAGGAGACCAAGAGAGAGACAATTGAGAGGAATTCAACAACAAAAAGGAGATCAAGGCTTATGATTTTATATTATCAAATTGGTTTTGTCTATTTTTGAACTTTATTTTATGATGTTGGATGCTCATATATTCATCATGGGATTATTGATTTTCTTTTCTTTAATTATGAATTGATTTAGCCATTTAAGCCTACGATGTAGCCTGATCAATGTAATATAGAGTTTTATGATTTGTATACTTTCAAGATTAATTATTTTATATAAAGTATATATTATTGTTCTTAATTAATGCTTTTTAATGATTGGCCACCATTAAAACTGCTTTGGAGAGCATGATTGAGACCGAGAGGAGATTTTATGCAATAGCTTCTAGTAATATATACCATGAATTAAACGAAAGTCAGAAATGGACTAATGTGATTTATGCGGTATTAGTGATAAGTGGACTTAATTTTCTACATAAACTAAAGAATTTCATAGAATATAATGCATTTTTATCTATTTAAATTCACATAGAGATATAGTGAGTTAATAGGTGAAGATAGGTTTGGTATAACTTGAGAGTATAGCTTAAGAAAGTATATCAAATAGGATAGGAAATCACGTTATCACAAAAATATTAAATACCTTGGAAATATATTAATCTAAATTCTATATTAGTTGATTATGGTGAAATCGAATGCCTTAGAATTTCAGATCTTAGTGTTCCTCAAAATCAATTTAGTTTTTATTTAATTGTTTTAGTTAATTACTTTATTCAAATCATTTAATTTCAATTGTTCAAATAAAATTAGAATTAGTTATTTTTGGTATTTAATTAGTTTGTAGTCTCTATGGGACAATACTTTATTCGCATCACTATATTACTTGAATTGACTAGTACTCTTACTAGAGTAAATTTAGCTCATCAAGTTTTTGGTGCCGTTGCTGGGGATTGTATTGATTCTAATTAATATCAAAGCATATTAATTCTAGTTTTAGTTTGAATTTTTTTTCTTTTATTTGTTTTTCAAGTGTGCAAGTTAGTGTATGACTCATTCTAAAAACATAGAACTTGCACAATTTGATTTTGAGATAGACCAAACTTTTCACCTTTTAGGTAAAAGGAAGGAAGCTTTAGTTGTCAATCAATCTCACAAGATGGCAGACGAAGCTGTTGCAAGGACCTTGAGAGAGTATGGATCACCTTCGATGGATGGTGTGGCCATATGTATAAGGAAACCAGCAATACAAGCTAACAACTTTGAAATCAAGCCAACTTATATTTAGATGATTCAACAATCAATCCAATTTAGGGGATTGCCGAATGAAAATCCAAATGAACATCAGACCAAATTTTTAGAAATTTGTGACACATTCAAGTATAATGGAGTTTCAAAAGATGCAAAAAGATTAAGACTTTTCTCTTTCTCTTTGAGGGATAGAGCAAAGAATTGGTTTTACTCTTTACCTTCGGACTCAATTACTACTTGGGAAGAGATGACAAGCAAATTTCTTGGTAAGTACTTTCCTCTTTCTAAAATTGCCAAGATGCGTAATGATATTATTACTTTTATATAGTTTGACATGGAGTTATTGTATGAGGCAAGGGAGAGATACAAAGAGCTACTTAGAATGTGCCCACATCATGGTCTACCTATATGGTTACATGTACAAACTTTTTATAATGGTTTATTCCCAAATACTAATACCATGATTGATGTAGCTGCAAGTAGATCATCAATGAGTGAAATTCATGAGAAGCTTATAAGCTAATAGAGGAGATGGCTTCAAATAATTATCAATGGAATTCCGAAAGAACACCCATCAAAAGAAATGCTAGAATACATGAAGTTGACACTCTCAAAGTCCTAACTGCTCAAGTGGAAGCCCTCCATAAGAAATTCAATAAATTGAATGTTTCTACTATGCATGTTTAGAATGTCACTTATGACTGGTGTGGAGGAGAATATGCATGTACTGAATGTCAAGTAAGTAATTCCTTTACTTAATCATATAAGAATGCTAACTTTGTTGGTAATTTTAACAAGTAACAAAATAATCCTTACTCCAACACTTACAATCTTGATTGAAAAAATCATCCAAATTTTTCATGGAGTAACAATCAAAATATGGTAAAGCAACCTCCAGGATTTTAGCAACCACCTGAAAAAAAACCAAATCTTGAGGACTTGCTAAAAAAGTTCATTGCTTTTAGTGAATCAAGGTTTCAAAGTCAAGAAGTAGTCCAAAACCAAGGTGCATCAATACAGAATTTAGACGTGCAAGTGGGTTGGCAAATATGATTTCTGGAAGAAACCAAGGAGCTCTACCTAGCAATACAGAGATAAATCCCAAAGAACAGGTAAATGCCATAGCTTTGAGAAATGAGAAACAAATTCGAAGAGAGCAAGACATGAAAGGTGAATCAAAAGAGAAAAAGGGAGAAATTCCTAAGAAAGAAAAAGAAGTTCAAGAACCACCCCCCAAAGAAACCAAGCCATATGTGCCTTCTGTTCCTTTTCCTTAGAGATTAAAGTAGCAACAGTATAATAAGGAATTTGGTAAATTTTTGTGATATGCTAAAGAAATTGCACATTAACATTCTTTTTGTAGATGCAATAGCGTAGATGCCAAATTATGCAAAATTCTTGAAGAGTATCTTGACAAATAAGAGGAAATTGGAAGACTTTGCAATGGTGACATTAAATGAGGAGTGTTCACCAATTTTACAAAACAAGCTTCCTCCTAAATTAAAAGATCCAAGGAGTTTTACCATTCCTTTCACTATTGGAAATCATCATTTTGATAAAGTTTTATGTGATTTGAGAGCAAGTATTAAGTTAATGCTTTTTTCTATTTTCAGGAAATTGGGACTTGGAGAACCGAAAACAACTAATGTATCCCCTCAACTAGCAGACAGATCTATCAAGTATCCAAGGGGTGTAGTTGAAGATGTTTTGGTAAAAGTAGATAAATTTATATTTCCTATTGATTTCATAGTGTTGGATATGGAAGAGGACTACGAGATCCCTCTTATTTTAGGTCGTCCTTTTCTTGTGACTAATAGAGCGTTAATAGATGTTCAAGAAGGAAAATTAATTCTTAGAGTTCAGAATGAACATGTTATATTTAATGTTTTTGAAACTATAAAATATCCTTCTAATGATATTGAGGAATGTTTCAAAGTCGATACTAGTGACAAGATGGTTGAACCAAGGTCAAAGATGATGCAATTAAAGAAGGACATTATCTGGAAGCATCTCCACCAAGCCCAAAATCAAGAAGGCCAAAATTCAAAAATCCTTAAAAACCCAATTTGTGCAATGCATTTTTTAATGAAGAGCCTCCAAATCAACATGAAATTTATGAAAATGTGTGACTTTATCAAAAGAATGGTGGATGCAACAAACACAAGACCACCACTGAACTACGTAATCTTGGATAATGACATGAGATAGTCCAGCTAATGATTATAAATTAAGTGCTTCTTGGGAGGCAAACTAAGTGTTAAACTTTCTTTTTC
This sequence comes from Rubroshorea leprosula, assembly GCA_020521535.1. NCBI lineage: Eukaryota > Viridiplantae > Streptophyta > Magnoliopsida > Malvales > Dipterocarpaceae > Rubroshorea > Rubroshorea leprosula. Next base: position 195,542 of record BPVZ01000050.1, on the reverse strand, counting down.
TTCATTATTATTTATTTTAGTTCCTTTTTAGCCTTGATTTATTTTATTTTTTCTAAATGCAGGTTAGTGCACAAATTTGGGGGAAATTCAAGTCTTAAGGATTAACTTTGTATATTCAAGTGCATAAAATATGGGAAGTTTCCTTTCTCCTTGACTTATTTCTTTTAACATTGAGGACAATGTTTGATTTAACTTTGGGGGAGGGAAATACATTTTGATACTCATATTTGCATTAGATCACATTCATGTTGTTTGCATACCATTCTTTTCTTCTTTTCTTTAGAAAATGGTTTTTAGTTTTTTTTTTTTTTTAGGAATTTGATCATTTTGTACCAAAATTAAATATTCAGGAGTTAGAAATTCACGAGTGGCCTATTTGAAAAATACAAAATTTGAAAAATAACACCATTGTGATGAATTTTAAGTTCATGAGTATTCTACTCTACTTGAGCACAAGTTTGTAGTGAGAAGTTTAGAGAGAAGACTACGTAGTGCCTAAAAAGCACATAAAAGAGGAAGAAAAAGAAAAAAAAAAAAAGAGAAGCCAACACAAAGGAGGTTTTTAATTTCTACTCCAATAATTCTAGTTGCTTAGTAACTGGGGGTTAGGCATGAGACTCATGTCAACTTTCACATCAAATGGTGACTTGAAATATGAGTATGCAAAGCACTTTGAGTTTATGACTTGTTGAGTAACTAGGTGCTTTCATAACTAGGTGCTTTCATAACAATTGTTAGTATTCACATCAAAAGATAAGTGATGGCTTTAGGAAGAATGTGTTGTATGGCTGAAAAAAAAAAAAAAAAGAAGTAAAATGTTTCGTGGCCTTTGTTACTCGAGTAAGTATGTTCTTAGGAGTGTCTTTTCACCTAATGCCCTAAAGCCAACTAGTTTGGGAGTTATTAGCAGAAAGCTCGTTACAAGGGTAACTTAAAAAGCCTAAGCAAACTCAACTAAAATAATAATAATAATAAGTGCTAAAGTGTGAAGGTTTAACTTCGAAAACTTCTCATTATGAATTCCCACACATACACTAAGTGCTCATGAGCTACATCTTTTGATAAGTGGTGTGAAGAATAAGACGCAGTATTTGAAGTTAACGGAGTATATGAAAACTCTTGAATATTTGAAACTTTGTATCTAATTGAATTTTAATTCCTAAATTTTCTTTGCATGCATATCATGTAGTTGCATTTTTGCATTGGGATTTTGTGGGTAAATCCACTGAAAACCCTCATGAGACACAACTCGTCCACTAGGGTGACCTAAGGGTTTAAAGGCTTGTTGCACATGCTAAGTGTAATTGTGATTTCTACGAAAGTGAGTTAGATTTTATTTTGTCTTTTTATCTTACTCAAGGACTAGCAAAAATTAAGTTTGGTGGGCAAGGACTGTCACTTGTTCGGTTATCTACTCTCCCCAAAAGCTAGCAATTTCAATGGGATTTTGTAAAAACTTTGACTGTTTAATAGAATAATTCTCCCACCTAGGTAGCTTTATCTTTGCCCTTATAGTGAATGCTTTTAACCCTTAGTTGCAAATGACTCTTTATATTTACTTATCTAAATTTGTCATGGGCATAGTTTAAGTTTGTAATTAGTGTTGTAGATTGTGCTTTAGATTTTATTGTAGTGCCATAATATTTAGAGATTTTGCTATACTCTTTTTACTTTCTAATAAAATCTTCATTTTCCATAAAAAAATTGTAAAAGAAAATAAGAGTTTATATATATATATAAAGAAAATTATTTTGGATTTATTTTTTTCCTTTAAAAAATATCCAAAGCCATATCAAAGTCATATATTGCTTTCTTACATTCCTCAATTTGTGTATTGATGATATCTTGCATGCCATTATCTAGTACTAGAATCAGTTTAGTTATGGTAGTGAACAGGCCCCAGTAAACCTCATTTCACTTATTGAAGTTAGGCATAAAATATATAGTCAAATTAAAAAACTAGATGCAGCATGTAATTGACTATAAAATTGCCTATCTCATCAATTTAATATGTTGCAAAAAATTACTTTTTCTTATCTCCAATAAAATTGTGTCATGTTCGAAAAATCAATGCCAAAATATTTCTCAAATGTTGTCAATGAACCATTCCATTGGAGTTACATTGGAATAATGGTTTTATGCACCCTCACACCCCAAAGACCTAAAGATAACCCATGAAGTATACCTAACTCAAATTCCAGAGGCTAAAAAAGTGCCATGTTAGTTAAAAGGAAGCAATTTATTTGAATTTTTTGCAATTTAATCCTTTAAGTTTTGTAGAACATGTGGTGAAGTCCTTAAATTTAAAATTTCAAGTCTATGCAATTTTTTCCCCATTTTCTTGAATGTTTTTACATTTTTGAAGAAAAAGTTTTAATAAAAAACCAAAAAATGCCCAATAACACCTAAGTGGCACTCAATATTAGGTCACTATCCATCGTATTTTATAACACTACATCAATCACCCAAATGTAGCGTATTTATTAAGGCAATCTAATATTGAAGTTCTTTTTTCTTGTCTCTTTTGTCCTTTCCATTGTCTCATAAAAATAACCTATATTCTTATTAAAGTTTCACTAATTTTGAAAATCAACATGCAGTAAAAAAATTTCTCTATCTCCAAAGATAATTTAAGCTACTTCTTTCTCAATAATGCTTTGTTGCATATTGAGAACCAACCAATGCATCATTTGCAAACATTTGTCTAAGATCCTTCTTCTATTTGATCGAATAGCTTAATTACATGCAAAAAAGTTGTGTTCTTCAAGAGTTGCCTACAACTCTAGCCCAAAATTGCTTGTGTAGGCAACAAGCCATTTTGGAGATTGGCTCTAGAATTTGAGTAGACGGGAACGTTTGGCTATCATTGGACAAAGTAGTGTTGATTAAATTCAAAAGTTCCAACATCATTGTGAACTACTTACTAAGCATTGAGACTTTAATCTTTAATGGAAGTTGGATTGATTTCCACTACTCTCATATATAATAAAGTTAAAAAGGTAATATTATTATTGTAGCTATTAGCCAACTACTAAACTTGGCTAAACTCTTTAATAACACTACTAACAAATTCACTTTATCAATTGAGGATCTCCTTTTCTCAAACTCACATTCATTCATTCCATCCTTCAAATTTGAGGTCTCTAATTTCCCTTCCTAGAATTAAAAACTTTATTTCCATGGTTAAAAGTGAATTATTGCATCTTTAATAATAAATACAAAGTGAAACCTAATTTAATACTCTCTATTTCAAACCACTGCACATATGTCTGAACTTTTGATGTCAAACTATTCTTAATCACAAATATTATACACATCCTTAATTGCCAAGCTAGCTAGCAACCAAACTCTCCCATACGAACACCATGCTTTGCAGCAAGGTAATGCACTCCTACTGGGCCACTACTGCCATAGGAATAAAGCTCAGGTGCAGTTTTCTTCTCTTCCAATGTCTTCAATAAGGGAGTAAATACTTTCCAGGCAGCATCAAGCTCATCGCTTCTTATAAATAATCGCCGTTCTCCTTCTACAGCATCTAGGAGTAGCCTTTCGTACACACCTGGTATCTCTCTTGGATACCTTCATTGCAAAATGAGTACAATAACTCATTATTAATTTTTTTTTTGTTTACATAAATTAGGGGTCAAGAGATACAAACCTACACACCTCTATTAATAAAATTAGATAAGCTCAAAGTTCAAAACTATTTTCCTTGAAATTACACATTTGATTTTGAATAGTAAATTAAGAGTAATGGTCAAAATAGTTATATCATTGTGATAATAATTGTATATTTTGAACTTGTTTAATTAATCTCACTTGTCATAGGGCTTAACTGACCCAAAGAGGAAGTTTAGGTCTGAATTGGGAGTTGTGATATATTTGAGGGCTGAAAGAAAGATTTTCCCTAATATTGTCCTGCTCTATATCTTTGATCCTTTGCTCCTTACCTTGATTTGAAGAGCAGATTAAGGTCACTGCTATCCAATCTCATTCCAAGACCAGGAACCTTGTTGTTGATCTTCAGATATATAGCTTCATCAGGCTGTACGCGAAGCACAAGTTCATTTGTCACCTTGTCTAAATCAGTTCCAAATTTCCTGTTGTACAAGTTACCAGGAACATGCCTAAACTGTACTCTGATCTCTGCTCTGCATTTTCATTACGTCAATAATTTTTCAGTATTCAATTGCATAACCAATTTTCAAATCTTCCTGGATGCCAAAGAAAATTTTCATACCGCTTAGATTGGAGAGCTTTGCCTGCTATCATCAAGAAAGGGACTCCTTCCCATCTGGCATTGTTAATGAAAAGAGTTGCTGCTGCAAAGGTTGGTGTGAGGCTGTTGTCTGAGACAGTTGGGTCATCAGTAAAGGCAGGGTATGATGAATCACCCTTATATTGACCGATCACTGCATCTTCAACCTTAACTGGTTTCATAGAACGTAGAACTTTAACCTATTCAAAACCGTACAGTCAGAAAGTATGCAGTACTATAGAACTAAACCAATGACATGAAATTTAGAATCATTTCGAAAGATTTATTTTATTTTATTTTATTTTATTTTTTTGGAATGACAAGGAAAACCCCTTATTGTTCACTTGGAGCTTGGAGAGTAAACTCCGAGTACGGAGAAATTTTGTATACCTTCTCATTTCTAATGTCTTCTGCATTTAGGCTGACGGGTGTTTCCATTGCAAATAGTGCTAGTACTTGTAGCAAATGGTTTTGCATTATGTCCCGGATGATTCCATAGTTATCAAAGTACCTGGATGTGATCCAGCAGAGTAAAGCAATTTTTTACATGTACTAGATCTTAGAATGATATTGGGATGTCATAATGAGCAAATTTGGACTAACCTGCCTCGTCCTTCAAGTCCTTTATCTTCAGAAAATATGATCTGTACATTGCGAATATAGTTCCGGGACCATAAAGGCTCAAAAACCAGGTTTGAGAAACGAAGTACCAGAAGATTCTCAACAAGCTCCTCCCCTAAGTGATGATCAATTCTGCATAAAGATGGACAATGTCACAGGTTTGCTAATGTGTCCAGTAATTAGGCTCATGGAACCGGAATGCAGAAATGTGAACCTGAATATTTGTTCCTCGTTTAGATATTGCTTTAAGTCTCTTGTGAGCTCTTTAGAAGTCTCGGAGTCACGACCAAATGGTTTTTCCACAATGACTCTAGTCCATCCATTTTCTGAAGAAGCACGTCGTCGAGCACATCTCACCACATCGATAAAGATGTTTGGAGGTATTGCTAAGTAGAACAGTCTATTTGATGATCTTCCTGCCTGAAAGGAGTTTTTCCATAGATCATAAGACCATTGCATGACTTAAACATAGCAGATTGACAATTGGGGCTATTGAAGGCATTTTACCTCTTTCTCCTTCAGTTTTTCGTCCAGTTCCAAGAAATGCTCCTCAGAGCTATATTGACCAGAATGGTAAAAGCATCTTTTCAAGAATTGATCCATCTTCTCACGACAATTTTTCCTGAAAATTCACCAGCTTTAGTAATGAGCACAAGGAAACATGAAATGGGATTCAACATTACAAGGAAACAAATTCAAACCTTTTGTCAATTCTGCAGGTCAGATTTCTAATAATCATATTTCTCAACTCCTCATTGGTCAATGCACTCCTTGCATAGCCAAAAATTGTAAAATTCTGTTTTACAATGAGAAAGAAGATATGAAATTTATTCAAGAAATGATAAATTTCCTACACAATGATAGCAAGAGTTTTGATTCAAGGAAAATACAAAAATGATTCTAATTGATCAGGACCTCGGGTAAGCGATCTTCACAGAAGAGAGAGAAGAGGGCAGGGAAGATTTTCTTCCTTGCAAGTTCCCCTGAAGCACCAACAACTATGAAGCTGAGAGCTGAATCTGTTTTCTCTGTTTCTATGATGGGAACGCACTCCTTGATAGTTGGACTTACAGCCTCAACGTCTTCTGTTTCAAGAGAATTTGCTGGTACACCTATTTATAGGAATCAATGGGAACAAAGCATTCATTGCAAAATTTGTATTGAACACTTACTAGGAATGATTATTTCTTAAGAAAAAAATAGCAAAGCTAACATGTATTTCTTCCTACTGCTAGTTTACATAATCCTATCCCTTAGTGTCTATAGCTACTTCTTAGAGGCATTTTTTCAAACAGATATGAGGAGGAAAAGGATTGCCCAAAGTGTGTGATGAAATGGGAAAATGTGAACTTACCAGCCTGCAAAGCAATAGCATTCAGAGGCTGCACATTTGATGCTTTGAGCTGAAAGTTCTTATTATGATGGATTCCTGAATCCCCCTGAGAAACAGGAGCCGACGAACACGTCCATTTTGGCTTGGAATCATAATTCAATGAAGAATGTAGGAATCTAGTTGTTCTGGAAAAACAAAAACTCAACCTCAAAGCCATGCAACAACGACTGCAGGCAGAAAAAAATAAGCCTAAATTTATTCTGAATCACCTTCTTGGAAAAAGAACATGCATCCGGTGCTTATATAAAGAAAGCATTATAAGTTTGTTTAATGTCCACTTAATCCTTTGAACTCCTTGACTCACAGATACATAGGTCGGAGGCCATGCTATACTGACCAACTTTCCTTTCTCTTCTTATGTTCCTCTTCGACTTTACCATCCCACCTTCCTTCCCAATTCAACATTTGACTTGCAGATATGGAGATTTAGTTTAGAGTCTTTAGACCCGTAAATCTTCATATTCCATCATGAAAGAGAAATCATAATATGCAATAAATCACATATTTAAATTAAATTTTCCTATTCATCATGTGCTTGACTTTTCTTTTCTTTTCTTTTTTTAATAAAAATATTATTATTATTATTATTATTATTATTATTGTTATTATTATTGTTATTACTCATGCTCATATCTTATCCCAAAACTGAACTTATCTTGCTCCCATTGAGGATCCTTTACTTAAATGGCTAAGAGAATTCTACCAGATCAAATTCGTTTTTGGCTCAATCCAATTTCTTACCAAAGGGGAGTAAATAATAACAGATGAGACTGAGGATAGCGACTTGTCATTAATTTTCACAAGATTGGATTTTTTTAAAGCCGGTGAGCCGCTCTATCTAAAGTTGCCAATCTTGTATCATACCGGTTAGTTCAACCAATATGTATTGGTTTTGACGCAAAATCAGTACATAAATCTTTTAATACTTTCAAATTTTGATTATATTGACCAAAGGCAAAATCATAAGTTAAGCCCCTAAACTAACCCCGAATCACTGTTAAACCCCCAAACTTTAATTAATATGTATAAGCTCCTAAACTTTGCAATCGAAGCAATTTGACCCTTACCTCACAGCCAACTTAATTGCCATTAATTACCGTTAATTGTTGTTCAGGAACTGCCTCTTGTGGCGAAATATGGCCATCTCATGTCTGTGACAAGGGATTTGGCATTTGGTTTGTCTACTTGGATGCAAAATATATATATATATATATATATATTTGGGAATAATTTTTTTATATTATTTTTTTATATAACTTTACATATTATTTAAATAATTATTCTTTTTATTCATGGGTTTATCTAACCTATATCTTAAGGGCACAAGTTAATAATGTAATAAATGCAATTTTTTTATAATAAATTTGTGTTAAAAAATAAAAGTTAACCTTTAATTTTTCAATTATC
>BPVZ01000050.1:157081-171866 GCA_020521535.1 Rubroshorea leprosula | reverse complement strand
AAAAAAAAAAAAAAAACCTTAAATTTCCTAAAGTGTTAAAAGAAAAAAAAAATAAATATTGAAACGGAACTAAAAAAATATTTGCATACCAATATTCCAACATGTTGTCTAGTACAACCTAAATTAATAAAAAATAATAATTAATTTGTGATGTACAGCTTTCAATCTAGAATATTCCTTCAAACATTCAATAATTTATCATTCAAAAGAGAATTCAAAATGCTATTTCTGTCTTCTAAGGACTTCATAGAAAACCATATATTATGTCTTTTATACAGCACATAAAACCCAAAACCCACATTTCTAAATATTTAACATTATTCATCATAACCTAACACACCAACCATTAGTTTTCAATTCCATCAATACAGAGGAGTAAAGTAGGAAATGTCATCAAGCCGATCATTGGTAGGAGAGTTGCAACCATACACCAACAGTCCCTCTTGCCCATCTCTCCAACCCTTGCCAAATGCGCACCACCCCCTAGGCCCAGGATGATTATCTGGCCCCGGCCCATCCACCCACTTCTTCCACTCTAATGTCTCCGTGTCTAGCCCATAAACCTCTCCGGTAAACTTCCCTGCACCGAGGTGGCCCAAGTCACTTGGATCCACCTCCACGCCGTGTATGATTATGTATTTTCCGATGCAGATGGTGCAAAATACACTCCGAGCCGTAGCTTTCTCCCCCCCCGTGGGTCTCCTTTTGGGCCCATTGTCCATGAACCAGGTCAAAGCAATGCACATCATCCATTTTCACTCCAGAAACCCATATATGACCCATATTTTTCCTCGGGCCAAGGCGAGGCCCGGCCCACCCCTACCCTTGCAGTTTTCTCCTGGGTTTGGATACTGAATCCACTTTCCGTCAATGACATCATAGGCCCATAAATCGTTGAGCCTTCCGGCGACACCGCACCCACCGAAGATGTACACTCGTCGGTCATCGGCGGTCGTGGAGTGGTAGCTCCGATGGGGGGGGCTGGCATTGCCGCTAGAAAGGAGGGTCCATTTGTTCGTCCGCATGTTAAGGAGTATAGTTCGTTGAGCTCCGAATGGGTACTGTCCCTGCCACCGAAAACGTAGACGACTTCCTCGATGGATGTCATCGTGACCCCGACGCGCGGAGGGGGGATGTCGCCAGTTACGTTAGCGACGGACCATGTTAGGGTTTCTAGGTCGAAGACGTGGAGATTGTTGTCCACTGGGACGCGTGGGCTGAACTCGCCGCCAAAAACATAGGCTTTCTGTCCTACAATGGCGATGGCGTGTGAGCTTCTGGCTCCAGGCCCAGCTCCCATCTGAGCCAGCTGATGCAAAATTACAAATGCACAGAGTTGTTAATCAATCAAATGGGTTTTCTATTCACGATCCAGTGAGAAATTGAAGAATCATGATAATTTTCATCATTAGAAAACACTAGATAGAATGGACAGAAAATCGACATGATGAAGTCAAAAAAACATGAAGGTTACATCAAGGTAAGTCAATCAAGAAATCTGTTCAACTCTTTACTCTTTTGACCTTTGATTTTTATGATTCTGCAACGATGATTTCATGTTCCTGCAGTACCTGTAGTCTAGATTTTTAGTCACTTTTTTGTTATATATGATCTGTGTATTCGGTCTTTGAAAGAATAAAACAAAAGACTAAAACAGACTGAGTTTCTCAGAATTTAAAGAAAAAAAATCTCCAAACTCAATAATGAAAAACAAAAGAGTCTCTAGTTTCATGAAACCTTAAAAGGTAAAAATTCTCCACTCTTCATGTAGAAAAGGAAAATCTAAAGTTTGAATTACTAAGCAAACATTTAAGGAGGTCATGGTTATGTTCGTTATTTGTATGGAATATTAAGATAACATAATGCAGGAGTTATGGAGAAGCATAATAGCAAACCTTAACCCATTTGCCTTGCACCTGAGCCATAAGAGAAAAGCATGACTGGGGTTAGTAGTGTCTCAATTAATCATTTTTTTAAATCACATCCTTTGTTACATGCCATTAGCTTCCAAAGAAGCTCTGTCAGCATTGCACATGGTATGGCTTTCCAACACTAAATTCAAAAACTCTACAGAGAAAATACCTTTCCTTGACAACCGAATTTACAAACCAAGTTGGTAACATTTTCTTAGTTCGACCATAATGTTTGTGTAGATAAAAAAATTACAGTTTAGACTAGATCAATTATGAAATTTTAGTTATTGGATTAAGAGGAACCTCTAATATTTGGGGAGAATTTCTACATTCAATAATTGGTGTTTTATAGTTTGAATTGCAAAATACCAAACTTTGTGTCAAAGATTTGATGCATTTTTTGCAATATTATTTTCAATTGAGGGCATTCTTTGGCTACCAAGATAAAAGTTAACAACTGGTGTTTTATAATTTGAATTAATGGTGTTGCAATATTAATCCTTTTCTCTTATGGCTCAGGTGCAAGGCAAATGGGTTAAGGTTTGCTATTATGCTTCTCCATAACTCCTGCATTATGTTATCTTAATATTCCATACAAATAACGAACATAACCATGATCTCCTTAAATGTTTGCTTAGTAATTCAAACTTTAGATTTTCCTTTTCTACATGAAGAGTGGAGAATTTTTACCTTTTAAGGTTTCATGAAACTAGAGACTCTTTTGTTTTTCATTATTGAGTTTGGAGATTTTTTTTCTTTAAATTCTGGGAAACTCAGTCTATTATATATTAGTCTTTTGTTTTATTCTTTCAAAAACCGAATACACAGATCATATATAACAAAAAAGTGACTAAAAATCTAGACTACAGGTGCTGCAGGAACATGAAATCATCGTTGCAGAATCATAAAAATCAAAGGTCAAAAGAGTAAAGAGTTGAACAGATTTCTTGATTGACTTACCTTGATGTAACCTTCATGTTTTTTTGACTTCATCATGTCGATTTTCTGTCCATTCTATCTACCAAGAATTTTAATTAATGGTGTTTTAGTTAAGATACGTTAACTTTTAAAAGTTTTTCCTACAGTATAAAAATGCAGGACCTTGCAATTTGTACTAAATTATTGATCTAATCTTGTTTTATTTCAAACTAGTGATGTTGGACAGCCATGAAGAATCCGTCCTTGAGTTTTTGTGTGGTAAGCAGTGTTGCTAAAACCACTACGCAATGGTCTGGTATTGGGGCACCGCCGAACTAGGCACCCATAGGCGTTTTCATTTTCATTTTTAATAAAAAATTCAGAAGGCAGAACAAAATTGGAAAGAAAATGCTAGAAAATTTACCAAAAAGGGGAAAAACAGATTTATTGCAATTTTTACCATAAACGCATCTATATTATAGAGAAATTGAGATAATTTACTAACAAGTTGACCTAAGTTGATGCTTAATTCCTGTAAGCAGCAAGGGGTGCAAGGGGCTGGGCTATCGCCCAGGGGTTGGTTCTCAGTCATGGGCTGCATGGCAAGAGGGCTAGCGGGATCTGGTTTGGCGGAGGAGGAACTCGGGCCCCTCCTGATAATATTATTCTATTTACCTTTAAGACCAAATAATTTTTAGAACTATAAAACACGACTTTTTTCTTTTTTCTTTTTTTACTTTTAATCTACTTTTATATTATACAATTTAAATTTAAAATTTTTTATTTTTAATATAAAAATTACTACTATTTTATTTAACTCATTGACATTAAATTCAGATGTTAATAGAAATAAAAAATCAATTGATAATAATATATAAAAGAAATTAAATGCTAAGGAAAGCTGAAAAGTTTTGTTGACGATAGGTTCATTGATCAGCCAGCCAGAGCTTGGCACGTGGCAAGATTGCCTAACTGGGTAACGAAGACAAGGACCACGGACCACAGCGTTTCACGTGCCATACCCTTAATCTACACCATGCCCAGACGAACAGCATTTCCATTCTTCTTCTTCTTCTTCTTCTTCTCCTTCTTTTCTCAACAATTAAGGTATTTTTAGATCAATTTTCCTACATTTTGAAACTATTTTCTTTTGAGATAATTTTGAAAGCACACCATCTATATTGGTTTTTTTTTTTTTTTGAGCATTACTAAATTTAAAATTTATATTCTGAATTTAACTTTTAGAACGATAGTATTATTTACCAATGAAACCAGTCCTTCATATTGCACTTCCATTCGAATCCAAGTAGTTGAGCCTTACATAATGACTCAAAGAATCATGTAAAACTTGAATAAAAGTACTTATTCATTTTTTGAGTGACTTAACTTAATTAAAAAGTCCTTCAGCATACATTAGGAAATTAGAAATAATTATACATCTATTTTCAACTCATAGCTTACTTTTAATGAGAAGTGGTTCTCTTTTATTCCATCATTCTTATGGTAGATTGTCAACTTATAAGTAAAATCCTCTCAAGTGGGAACAACTTATGTTTTTAGCTAGGAGAGGAGCTAAATCATAGCTTTGAAGATGCAAGATCAAATTCTTAAAAATTATTCTCCAACATATGCCCTCTTATGACTATAGGAGTCTAGGGCCTCAATCCACCATCCATGAATGCTAGGCACATAACATTTTTCTTCACCCTCACCATGGATTTATCTCTATAAATTCTCTAGTACACACTATTGCTTTCCAAAACGAGATTTATGGTGGGCACATCTGACCCACCTACTATGGTTCTTATAGCCTTTGAGTTGAAACATGTACGAAAGGGAGCAACTAGTGCCGCTCTTTCAATCTTCATAGTTGTAGTGCTTGTCACAAAGACATCAAGGAAAACATTGTAGATGTTAGTATGTAAAACAGTGTATGGAGTTTCAATGTTGAACTTGGTCCCACTAGCTCCCTCCTCATTATTATCAAAGGATAGCAATAAGGTGTTGAAGCAAACCATTTGCCCATTAATATTTATAAACTTCACTATGATGAAATACTTAAATGAAGCCAAATTGTCTGGATATTGATACTCGCTTACCCAATTGTTGAGTATTGGTGTGGTCATTAGTAAGCCACAATAGGATGCATTTTTATTTTTGGCATCTATTAGAATGGTTCTAGTTGTTTTGAAAAAGGAAGGCAAATAAATTGAGAACTCATGCAAAATGTTGAACATTGAAAAAAGTTGCATTGGTAGTGAAGTTGGAGTCTTTCCAAGGCTAATAATTCTTAATGCACTAGTAGCAAAGGCCTTTAACACTATGTCATTGGAAGCTACACAAGAAAAAGCAAAGAGAGGAAAATTTATAGGAACCTGGACTCTTCTTCCTTTTCCTCTCACATTTGTTGAGTTAATTGTTAAGGTAGCTTTGGCTAGGTCAGTAGATGGTATTGTTCCAAGCATTATTACTAGTCCAATGAGTGATTTAGTTTGAATGAAAAATAGATTATAGTGACCAATAACATATGTGTTGAATTGGTAAGGTGGTAGATTAGTAGAGGAATGTAAAATTTGTAAGAAACCGCTCCTTCCATAGTGTCACACTTATCTAAATTACATGTAACACAATGAAAAGAAGATGTGTTGTAGCCAATGTGGAGTCAAAGTAGCTGACCACTAATATTAATGACTATGTTAATGGAGGAGACATTAGCACCTATCTTTACTATAATGATTTATTGAGGGGTAGCCTTATCTTTCTTTATAGGAAGTGTGAAGGCTTAAGGTTCAGAGATAGCTTCTGTATTTGAGGCTGAAATGCATAAGCCTAATGTGAAGAAGAGAAAGAGAAAGCTAAGGAATAAAGAAGTCGTTTAGGACTTGGAGGAGGAGAAACAAGGTAAAGGTTTTTATACTTCAATTTTTGAATTTTTTTTTCTACATAAAAGTCAGATGTACATAAAGACAACAAGATAAATAGCCTAGCCTAGTCCTAGTGGCAAAACTGCAAAAGGCTTGTCAATGATGTCAGTTTTAAGCCTTGACAAAGTCTTAGAGAATCATGGGCCTTTTGTAAGAAGGCCCTCCAAAGGCAAAACCACGAGTTAAGCCCCTAAACTAACCCCAAAATCGCTATTGAGCCCCTACAGTTTAATTAATGCATATAAGCCCTTGGATTCTACGATTAGAGCAATTTAGCCCTTATTCTTATGGCCGACCAACTCAATTGTTATTTGGGAACTCGCTCGCGTGGCAAATATTGCCATGTCATGCCTATGTGGCAAGGCATTTGTCATTTGGGTGGGATTTTTGCCACCTATTTAGTCCACTAGATGCAAAAGTTTAAAACAAGAAAAAAAGAAAAAGAGAAAAAGGGGAAGTCACTATCTTTTATACTTAAGAATTCCATATGAAAAGTTGTAGACAAAGACATAGAAAGACATAGAAGGGCCCACTAAGGATGACCGGACTTGGAAGAATCTCCTTAAATCTTGAGTTGATCTCATTTGTAAAAGGTAAGCGGACTTCATTATTCAACCATTGAATAAGTTTTAAAGCATATGGGGTGAAATGGGTATTAGGGTTTTGTTCATCAATTAATTTACTCTTTGTGATTTAAGTATGCAATTAGTGATTAATTAACTATTATGTGGGTCTAAAGGTTTAGGATTTTATATGGACATGCAAAAAGGACTGATAAAGGGGGAGTTTGGGGTGAAATCCATGAATTTGCAATTTATCTTAACAATATTAGGGATGATTTGTTTACTATTTTAGTGTATTTTGTCATTTTAAAAACAACGATGTCGAATGATGATGCATCATTTAAGGTCTATATCCATTATGCTGAACATGTTAGAAGAAATGTTTCACGTCATGTTGGAGGTGAAACCTATGATTTAGGAGTTAATGACATTGACAATCTATGTTATTTTGATATCACCAATAAGCTTAATGAGGTCACCATTCAATCAGTAAAGGCATTGTATTACAAAGTTCCTAACTTGCCTTTTATAAATGGTTTGTTGCCTTTAACTAGTGATGTAAAGATAATTAAGATTGCAAAAATATTGATGAGTTGGGAATTTGTCATGTATATTTGGAGCATGACAACTTTAACATGCTAGGAGAAATTGGAGTAAGAACTTTGGTAAGGCCTTTTCTTTATGAGTTAAATATTGATGCTAGTGAATTGTCAAGTACAACGCATGCTAGGCATGGCAAAATGGTGTTATTTCAACATGACATCCTAGGAAGTGGTGTAGATGATGATAAAATGTTGGCTAGTATTGAGAAAATGAATCAGAGATATGCTAATATTAAGACTTATAAGTGTGTAGCAAGTCAACCAATTGACAAAGGCAAACAAAAGGTGATAGAGGTGTCTAAAAGAAAGCTTTTTCAAATTTCAATAATGTAAACCAAGCTTTAAAGGGGAATGTAATTAAAGATGCTAAAGATGAAGGCCCTCAATTTGTTGCAAATTCTAATTTGGAGAATAGTGATTCTAAGTTTACTGATAGAGATAGTAAATATGTTGATAGTAATGATCCTAGTAACTAATATAGTGATAGTTCAATTGAGGACTTGGATTTGTTTGTATGATGAACTAAGGATAGTAAGTAGTCACCTTCATTATGATCCTAATAGTGAAGTTTCACACTTTGAAGTTGGAATGATTTTCGAAAATGCAATTTACTTTATGGAAGCCATCGGCAAATGCTCTGTTAAAAAAGGATGCAATTTCCATTGGAAGAAAAATGAACCAAGAAGACAATGGTATGCTTGTGATGTTAAACATGAATGTTTTTGGGAAATCTATACAAGTTTTGAAAATGCTAACAACTGTTTCAAGTTCAAAATATATTATAGAAAGCATGCATGCTCTAAAATTAATAAGAATAGATTAGTGACATGACCGTTCTTAGTAAATGCATTGAGGACATTAGTGACAAATGCGCCACACTTGATAGTGGACAACTTGCTAAACATGTTAAGTCTAAAATGGAAGTTGATGTTTCTAGATACAAGTGTCAATGAGAAAGGTACTCTTTCATCCCCTCTTATTTGATTAGATTAAAATGTAAAGATATAGTTTTTAATCTAAATAGAAAAATTTTTCCCATTACCTTTCAAAACAAACAAATTATTAAAAATATTTGGATCACTATAGTAATAAATTTTAATAGCAGATATTATTAAGATTTTTTATTAATTAAGCAATTGAAATAAAACCCAAAGGCATTAATTAGTATCTTTACCTTTGAGTTTAACATTATTTTTGGGTTACTTACTACTAATTTTTTTCAAGGGTTACATTATAATGAAAACCATCTTTTCATTCTTTCACACTCCACCTAACAACCAAAAGCCTCTCAACGAAGCTCAATTTAAGTAATATCCTCCCATGTGGGAACAACTTCTATTTTTAGTAAAGAGCGAAGAACTAAATCGTAGCTCTGAAGATGCAAGATTGAACTCCAAAAAATTATTTTCCAATTGATGCCCTCCTATAACTATAGAAGTTCTCAGATTTGATCCACCATCCATAAATGCTAGGCACATCACACCTTTCTTCACCCTCACCATTGAGTTATGTCCATAAATCCTCCAATATACGGTGTTGTTTTGCAAAACCAGATTGATGGTGGGCACATGCAGCTCTTCCCCTATTCTATGAATGGTCTTTGAGTTGAAGCATGCACCGAAGGGTGACACCGATGCCACTCTCTCAATCTTTAAAGTAGTAGCACTCTTCACAAATTTGTCAAGAAAAGGGTTGTAGATGTCAGTATGTAAAATAGTGTATGGAGTTGCAGTGCTGATCTTCGTCCCACCTACTCCTTCCTCATTATCAAAGGATAGCAATGAGGAGTTAAAGGACACATTTTGTCCATTAACATTAATAGATGTCACTCCAATGAAATAGTCGAATGAAGGCAGGCTATCTGGAAATGGATACTCACTCACTGGATTAATGAGTATTGGCGTGGTTATTAGTAAATCGCGGTACAATGTAGTTTTATTACCAGAGCCAATTAAAATGTTCCCGGTTGTTTGGGATGTGGAGGGCAGACACATAGAAAACTCTTGTGAAATGTTGAACATTGAAAAAAGCTGCATTGGTAGTGAAGTCGGAGTGTTTCCGAGGCCGATAATGCCTAAAGCACCGGAGGCAAGGCCCTTTATGTCCTTCGAAGGTACACAAGAAAAAGAAAATAGAGGGACATTTATAGGAACCTTATCTCGCTTTCTTTTTCCTCTCACATTTGTTGAGTTAATTGTTAAGGTATCCTTGGCTAGGTCCCCAGATGAACCTGTTCCAGTGATTGATCCTGTTCCAGTGATGAATGGATTATAGTGATCAATACCACATGTTGCTAATGGGCAAGGTGGTAGATTTGGTAAAGGAAAACAAATTTTGCAATAAACTGCAGCTCCCTCAACGTCACACTCCGCTGTACCGCATTGAATGTAATGAAAAGCCGAAGAGTTATAGCCAATGTCGCAATCGAACCACAATAGCTGACCACCAATATCAATGGCTACATTAATGGAGGAGGCATTGGCCCCTATCTTTATTGTGGTGGTATATTGAAGGGTTGCATTATCCTTTTTTATTGGAAGTGTGAAGGCATCAGGTTCAAAGGTCGCTTCTGCACTTGAGGCTGAAACAAAGAAGTGTAAGGCTAGGGAGAGAAAGAGGAAGTAGAGGAAAGAAGAAGCCATTTTAGGACTTGGAGAGGTAGAGACAAGGCAAAGTCTTTTATAGTTCAGTTTCGGTTTTTTAAATACAAATATATATTTGATGTACATGTACGTAAAGGGAACAAGTTGAGAACATGCCTTGCCTTGTGGGAAAAGGATTCAGTCAATTGTGGCAATTTGTAAGAAGGCCCTTAAAAATGTAAAACAACACATAAGGTTTTTATATATATATATATATAAAAAAAAAAAATTGAAAATGATAGTATACAAGCAGTACAAAATACAAAAATAGACAGTTAGGGAACTCTAAGTATCTATTTGCGAATGTGGATTTAGTCGGTGTATATATTTGAATTTGGAGGGTCTGGATTTAGTATTATTAATTGTTTTTGTTTTTTATCTTCAAATCATCTTCATGTATTATTCATCTTCAAGATTAAAGAATATTTAGTATCTCACGTGGAATAATAATATGAATTATTATTTTTTAAAAAAACCTACATATTCCGCATATCATTCATTACAGGTTCATAGATATTAGAAGGAACTTCATCAATGAGATTAATTGTTCTTTAATTCATTGAACATGCATGTATAACTGAATTTTGATCAAATGCCTAATTCATCATTTATATTTCAAAAGTAAAAAGAGCGTATTTCAAATTTTTTCATACATCAATCTTAACTCCTAATTTTTTTTTCTTAATTCTATAATCTTAAACATGTTTTGGATATTCTCAGACCTTAGAGAGACAAAGATGTCTCGAAAATGATTATAAAAAACATTACCTAAGCCGATATGAGCATATTGTTATAAAAAGTGAAATAAAAGAAGCAAATTATCATCTAATATATATATAAAGGACTAGAATGCACTTTAACGTAATACTTTCTTTTTCGAAGGTAAGGAACGTATCCTTGACAGTTAAATAATAGAGAAATAAGAAATAAATTTTCGGGTGATGGATACGTTCAAATCTTCCCATCATCTATCTACGAAAAATAAAAATTCTTCCATTATCTCCTATAATTAAAATATTGTAGGGTCAGATTCTCAAAAGTCAGAACCAGTGACTTCACCCATCTCCAAAGGCTAATCCTCTCATATGAATATATAACACGTTAGAAGCAATGATCTATAGACTAATACGATCCCTTGACTGAGTTGGGATTCGCAAATTAAAAATTTTAATTTTAGAGTTACAATAGGATGGATTTAAATTTTTATAATGTCATACATTTAATGTATATACAAAAAATACAATCATTTATAAAGTATCTAATTTACCACTTTTTGATATTGGAAAGCAAAAAACCTAAATTTTAGAGACAATTTAATGTATGTGTTGAGTGAGAAAATCACACATGAAATAATTAAATAAAAAAATATGGAGAGTTAAATGTAAAGAAAATTACTCTATCAATTGCTAATTAACTAAGGTCCTCTCCTGTTTGCCTATCCAATGAGGAAACCCTACAATGGGAGCCGTTGTTGGCACTCTCAATGGCTCAGATTCATGACTTCTTTTCTATTAATTTTAGATCATTCTCTTCTTTTTCTTTGCAAATCTGTGATTAAAAAAAAAAAAACCCTAAAAAATGCTGCAAATCCTCTTCATCTGCCTTTGCTTTCAACCCTCTAGTAAGATCTTCTCCCTTGCACTTTTGATCGAAGCTAGTCGCTGTTGTTCTCTTGATCCATGCTTCCCACGTTACAAACAACATCTAAAGGACGTTAATAACACAACAAACCAAGGACCCTATTTCACCTGTGAATTATGGATTGTTTAGGGCTTTACAGGTAATCTTTCCTTCTGCTAGATGAAATTGCTTTTACTCAGTGTGAAAGCTCCCTCTTAGAATTGGATTTTTGATTTAGAGTTTAAGTTTATGAAATCTTAACTGTTGACTTGAAGATCGCAAATCAATCTTTTTCTGGATTCATTAATCTAATATAGTGATTAAGTTTGTGGAAAAAAATAAATATTACTAAATTAATTTTAGATTAAATATAAATTTTGTGTTAAACCTTAAATATCTATTTTTCACTATATTTTCATCATATTTTGACTGAAATACGACGAAGTGCCTAGTTGTTGCGTCAAGGAATCGCTTCTATCAACAACAAGCAAGGCTCCAAGCCATCCCATATAACGAATAAAGATACCACTTTTATTATCCCAAAAAGAAATCCATTCCAGGTTTTTTTTTTTTTAATTATATCGTTAATGGAAACTTCCTTGTAAAACACAACTCATTCCTTATATATATAAATATATATTAAACAGTTAGTTATAGTACAGATATTTAAATTTTTAATTTTAATTTTAAATTAAAATTTTAAAATTAATAGATACCAATTTAATAAGTTTTTATTAATAAACCTAACCCATCTATGTATGGGTATTTCATGTATTTTTACATTTAATTAATGTACTTCTTATTTGGGTAAAAATAAAACAATAGTGACTTCAGCTTCGGTTCACAGAAGAAGTCTGAACTAGTGATATTGATCCAGGCATGGTGTCTTGAGTCTATCCTTAACGTACGCCGGATTAGGAAAAATGCTTCCAATGATGACGTGCTGCCTTATCAAATTTTTGCTATTATGTATTTTTTTATTTAAAGGCAGCAATTATTATTTAATTCTCTATAGCATGGTTTTAATTTTTGGTTTTCAACTAAGCTCTAAAACTTTTTTTTTTAATAGAAAGCTAAGCTCTAAAACTGTGCAATGCACGATTTATTTGTATTGCACTTATTTAATAATTATTAAATATAATAATGTTGATTTAAAATTAAAATTAATATTTAATTAGTAACTATAAAGCCATTTCAAACCGTTATTAATTTATTATAAATATACATTTAACTTTCATATTAATTAAAATTTTTGAGATAAATATAGAAGACCAATTCATCAAATCTTCATTAATTTTTTTTATTTATAATTTTACTATTATATGTTTCTTTTTTAACTCAAATTGTCTCCCCTTTTTTGAATGGTTGTATTAGAAGTTTTTAATTCAATATATATATATATATAACTAAATAGCATTATTCTCATGACATTTTTTTTATTTACCTATACTTCACCCTTAATTAATTTTTCCTTGAGACTTCATCTCTTAAATTATTTTCTCATATTTTATCATTATAATTATCTATCTACTTTACATTCACCTTAGTTTTCTCATTAATAATTTGTTTGTTATTAGTTTTCTTCCATTACACTTATTCCCTCAATGTTATTATTTCTTAGTCACTTTTTACATCTTTATTTATTATTATATACTATTTTCACCACAATCTCTCCCTTGTTGTGTGTATATTAGAATTGTTTAGCTTTTTTTAATGAATATATCAAAACCCTCTAAAGGTTCTTACTTTTAAGAATTTTTTACTATGGATAATGATTGGTACTCTTTAATTTAATATACTTTACAATACATTTATTAAAAAATTATTATTTTCAAATTTTAATTCAAGGTAAGAAAATTTTCAATTGTAAAATTTAATTGCTAAATTGATAAGTGTTGACGGATATATTAAACCCAAAAGTGTACCAATTTACCCTTTTAATATATATTTTAGATTTTTGATAAAAAAATGTCAAAATAATTTTAGATTTCTCGCAGTGTCTCATTCTTCAATTTTAGGCTCCTAGTATTCTTACTTACAGGTGTTACATTCACATCAATTATGCATTACAATTTAAAATCATTCATAATTCTTGATACTTTAGTAATCATTATTAAGAAATATGTTTATATAAATTATTTACATCTTAATCATTACATCCTTAGTCTAAGAATAATGGAACAAATAAGAACCAAACTGTAAAATTTGCTTTGAATATGATATAATGTGTATATGTGAAACATATTATTTAATTGAAGTAGAAATCAGATTATATATTTGGATAAATTGTTTTTAACTTTAATAATATATAGATGCAGAAGTCACATTATTGTACAGTAATTGAAGTAAAATTTTAAAACAATTGGTTATAAATTCAATATAATTAAAGTATATTGTCACGCCCCAAAACCCAAATCCGAGGCGCGACAGACACTGTGTACTCGTGAGAGGATCCCACAAATGCACAAGGCTCGGAACTTATCCAATTCACATCTGACAATCCAATAACTTAAATCAGATATTTCAATAATTCTATGTCCAATATGACTTAAACTTAAAATCACAAGGTAAAATCTATCTTACAAAAAAAAACATGATTTATTTCTAAAATTATATCAATCTCGAAATGGCTAGCCTTCTAACTCGTCACTTCCCGTGGTTTTCCCGTCTTCGGTTTCGCTTCTTGAAATGGTGGACAAGGAAAAACTATGAGATAAACTCAGTAAATAAATATGGATAGCCCTTGGGTAGAACTTTTAAGCATGCCAGATAAACCAGTTTAACATAACAAATCACTCAATGACAAAATCAGATTCAGTTCACTTGCAAAGCATTCAATGACAAACTGTCAATGTAAAATCAGATTTAGTTCAATAACAAAACGTCTCATGTCAAACCGTTGATTAAACTCATAGCATGCCAACAAGTGTAATCATGAAAACAGATACAGTACGGGCACGAAATAGACGTCTCCTCTACAGGTCACGGCCAATGTTATAAACTTCCCACTGGCGGGCAACAGAAATTGCTAGTGTTTAATCCCACTAGCAGGATAACAGAAACGAACCGGTTCTATCAGTAACATGTCGACATGTGCTAGCGTTTATAACTCCCACTAGCAGGCAACAGAATAACATGACCATATCGGAGACAAAACAGGCTGAATTTAACAGAAAATTAGTCTTTACCATTAACTTTCAAATCATCAGGACAATCACATGAACTTCAAGTAGGCATGCTCAAATCCATAAAATCATAAAAATTTTCAATTCAAATCAGTCATACTTACTTTTGCATAAAACGGGTTTAGTCCCGCCACCACTTCAAAAACAAGTCAAAACATCTTTTAAAAACAGTGCTGGCATTACCATAAATTTACTTACCTCACTCGCTTAAAACCAAAGGCTCGATCTCAGTGCTAAATTGACAGAACGATCAGGAACCTAATCACAATATTCCACAGTTAATACCTCACTACCACAATTTCAAAGTGCTATTTCTATCGATCTCCACGTAACTGAACATTCCCAAATTTATTCTTATATCACAAACTAAACATTCAAATCCCCGTTAATTATTAGCCCTCGGTGTGTGAACAGTACC
>BPVZ01000050.1:122813-156981 GCA_020521535.1 Rubroshorea leprosula | reverse complement strand
TTGGACTTAGAAGAGCCGGCAACTTACCAGAATTCCAGCAAGCAAACCGGAGCTGGCAGGGAGAAGAAGCCGGCGGCATTTCTGCAGAGGGGCTCACGGGCTACCTCAAAATTGAGGGAAATAAAAGCAATTAAGGCAAACCCAGCCTAAATCAAGGTTAAAGAGAGGGATTAATGGCTAGATCTTACCAGGAAAAGCTCAAAAATCTCACACCCACATAGCAGCCAGCGGACAGGGGAGAAGAACAGAGCAGAACCGAGATTTTCTGGGTTGAGAGGGAAGATTCTAAGCCCCAAATCTTGTGATTTAACAAGAAAAGAAGAGAAATTTCATCAAGATCTCACCGGGTTTTTCAAGGGGGAGAGAGTCGGTGGCTTGGGGGGCTTATCGGGGAAGAAGAGTCGGGAAGAAGACAGAGCAGAAACGTGTATGGCTGGGAAGAAAAGGAATGAAAATATCAGCTGATCCTTATCCTAATTTCTTTTCTTTTTCATCCCTGAACTTTAAAATTTTTTTCCATTAAGTTCATTAATAATATTTCTTCACAATTAGGTCCCTAACTCACTTTAATGCTCTAGAAATTTTTGGGTATTACATATATATTATTATAAAAGAATAGTACTTATCTGCCTTATCTCCTAAAGATTAGGAGGAAAATAATTTTAAAACTACGTCGTTTCAATAAATCTCCATTAAAAAAAACTAACATATCCTATTTTTAAACTATGAATCAGAGTGTTTTTTGTCCTTCCATGTAATACTTTTATTAAAATTACATAGTTTTTGAATAATTTTCATTCTAATCTTTAGGAGGTAAGACGAATAAACACTAATCCCTATGAAGGAATAATATAGTAACACTAATCCCTTATTATAATACAGTAACATATAATTGAATTTGAATGTGAACTATTATATTTATATAATTAAAGTTGGTGAACTTATTTGGAATTGAAATGTAGAAGGGAAAGTTATTGGGTTTGTGTTTTTTTTTTTTTTTCTGGTAGATTAATTTGTAAAATTAAATTGAGATCTTGATAATTAAAATTATAATTACATTTATAATTATTTATTGAAGGTTTTAAAAGTCAAATTGGGTACTTATTTAATAATTTAGAGGAATTTTAAAAAGCTCATTGAATATTTATTTAAATTTTAAAAGATTCATTGATTATTTATTCAATATTTATTGAATATTTTAAAAGATTAATTAGGTTTTTATTCTAGATTTATTGAAGATTTTAACAATTTTTATAATATGGTAAAACGCAATTGAGTTTGGATTTTAAAAGTCATTTGCTGTATTTTTAATATTTATTTAAGATTTTAAAAAGTCTATTAAGTATTTATTGAATATTTATTAAAAATTTTAAAAGACTCATTTGGTATTTATTCTAGATTTGTTAAATATTTTAACAATTTTTATAATATGGTAAGATAAGATAATAAGTTCATAAGATGATTAAAATTTCTATTGAGCTTGTTCTCTATTATTAAAAATATAATATTGAAAAGGCGTATGGAGTAATCCTTGTTAAAAATATAATTGAGTTCATATTAACAATTTTTTTATAATATAGTAAAAGATAATTAATAAAGTTTGAGTCCAAATTTAATTAGAAGTTGAATTGAATGTGAGTAATAATATACTATTTGAATTAGAATATTAGACTCTTAAATTTGAGTTGAACTTTAAACTTTCAAGGGAAACCTGTTAGATATTTATTTGAGATTTTATGATTATTTTAAAAGGATCTATTAAAGATTTTTAAAGGCCTCTTAGACATTTATATGAGATTTATTGATGATTTTAAAAATTTTATAATAGAATAAGATTTTAGTTTTTATAAATTTTACAAGAAAATCAAAACTAAAAATTAAAAATTAAAAATTTGATTAAAATAAAATTTAAAATTGACAACTAAAAATATTTATTTGTTTAATAATATTAAAACTATTTTTATTTTTATTTTTTAGTAATTATAATAATATATTCAAAACACGTGTCAGTAGACATTTTTTTTTACTTAGAGTGCACAATTTATAAAATAAAAAAATTAAAAACTATAATTGTTGTATCCCAGTACAAATAAATTCTTTAGGGTTATGTTGGAAATACATTATTCATTTCATTAAAATTTTTCCCCACATTAAGAAGTTGCAGATCATAGGAATTTCCATGGCAAAACATAAATGAGTTTGTGGCTTAAATATATATATATATATATACAAGTAGAAAACATATAGGACTTGGACAATGAGATTATGATAAACAAAAGGAAAGAGTCTAGTACTTATATCATTTACATGCGAATATACTTCTATGTACAAATTGCATGGTACAAAAACACATAGTTTCCTTACAGCAGCACTTGAATTTTTTTTTACATATAGTACATAGCTTTTAAGAGCAAAGTAGCAAACCAAGTCTAGGCTTTGGGCAGCATTCAAATTTGTCTTACCAAGGTTGGCTCTAGGCCTGTACTTGGATTAATAGATGCTTCCTAGGCTCCCAAAATGTTTATGCTTCCTTTAATTAATTTCTACCTATAACCACAAGGAAATAATAATTCCATAAACTATAAAACCTAGTAAGTCTAATAAAATATTTAACTTAATATCCACAACTTAGAAAGTAATTAAACCAATTTTTGATGCTAAGTTGAAACAAGTTCTGTTCACTAGCATTGAATAGTTAAATAAGATATTTCCCTCCATGAAAATCATCACTTATGATTCATAAGAAAAACAAAGCAGCAAGATAATTCTATGCTTGTCAAAATATTCACATGGATGTATGTTCTTATCTATGGATTTTTCTTTATGGTTTTACATCCCACATACCAATGGACTAGCCATGGTTCTTCCTATTGCATAGTAGATGTAGATATCTTTCTTTCCTTACTCTAGGTTCTTTAGGGGTTCTTACCTTGCTTAGTAGCTTAGATATCATTTTAGATATATGTTTTCCTTACTCCAGATACGGTAGAAGCATCATCATTCTTTTACTCCAGGTAACTTTAGGAGTATCATCATTATTTACCCTAAGTAACTTTAGGAGTATCTTACCTAGCCATTAGCTTAGGTATCATACCACAGATTCTATGCAGCATGTCAATTGATGCATTTTCATCTCATGTAATGCATATGTATTTCATATTAGTTGAATGTTCATCACTTGCACAAGTAAGATTAAAGAGCCAAGTAGCTAACAAAACTATTATAAACACTACTAGAAAAAGCTTTATTTCAGACAAAATATTTTGGAGAAGACAATGTTTTGACAAAAAAATTTAATTTGGTCAAGCATTTTGACTGAAATAAAAGAGTGCCTGTCACGCCCCAGAACCCAAATTCGGAGACGTGGCAGACGCTGTGCACTCGTGAGAGGATCCCACAAATGCACAAAGCTCGAAACTTATCCAATTCACATCTGACAATCCAATAACTTAAATCATATATTTCAAAATAATTCTATGTTCAACATGACTTAAGCTCAAAATCTAAAGGTCAAATCTCTTGTAAACTAACAATCTATTAAATGAATTTATAAAATCTCCAATTAAAATCTAGCTTACAAGATCATGATCTATATCTAAATCTATATCAAATTACAGGTGGCTAGCCTTTTAACTCGTCACTCCCCTCGTTTTTCCCCGTCCTTGACTTCGCTTCCTGAAATGATGGACAAGGAAAAACTATGAGATAACTCAGTAAGTAAATATGGATAGCCCTTAATTAAACTTATAGCATGCTAACCGGTATAATTACGAAAAACAGGTACGAGTACGGAAATGAAATAGATGTCTCCTCTATAGGTCATGGCTAGTGTTATAAACCTCCCACTGACAGGCATACGATTTATTAGTGTATAATCCCACTAGCAGGATAACAGAAACGAACCGATTCTATCAGTAACATGTCGACATGTGCTAGCGTTTATAAACCTCCCACTAGCGGGCACACAAATAACATGACCATATCGGAGACAAAACAGGCAGAAGTTAACAGAAAATCATACTTTACAAATAATTTCCAGATCATCAGGGTAGTTAAATAATTTCCAAGCAGGCATGCTCAAATAAATAAAAAGAATAATAATTTCATTTCAAATCGGTCATACTTATGTAAAACGGGTTTAGTCCCGCCACCACTTCAAAAACAAACTAAAATGTGCTTTAAAATCAAAGGGCATTACCATAATTTCCTTACCTCAAATCCGTAATACCGAAGACTCAATCCCAGTGTTCTAAGCCATAACAGCACCTAATATTCCAAATAAATACATTCAGACTTTACTACATTCAGACTTTACTAGAAGTATTAGCACAATCTCGCAAATTTCCTAACCAATGAGCTTCACACGAAATTCAACCATAATATAATTCACTTTTATTCAAAACCGTATATCTACCCAAAGTCCAAATATTTTCAAATAAAATCATAATATCCAAAAATCTCTTAAACAAGAGGTTTTAAAGCCAAATTTCACCAATTTGGTTTCCCAATCCCACGGCAAAAGGGAAGAGCACGGCTTTGGCAAAAACGGGGGCTAAAACACTCGGGATTTTTCTCCAAAATCACAGCAACCAACTCAAGGAAATTCTACATAAATTAAACTAAAAAAAACGCAACCTATTGCTGCCGAAATTCTTCCCTCTTCCAGCAGATTTTCGGACACACAAGGCAGCAAATAAATGGACAAAATTCAGCAACTAATTGATGAAATTTTGGGCTTGGAGGAGCTGTCAACATACCAGAATTTTCCCAGCAAAACCGGAGCTCCAAGCTAGGGGAAGCCGGCGGGAATTGGGGAGAAAAAAATCAAGAAATCTACTGGAAATTGGGAAACCAAGAGAAATTAAGGTAAACCCAAGCCAATTCAAGTGAGAAAAGAGGGATTTCAGGCTGCTTCTTACCAAAAACCAAAGCAATTCGCCCCCACAAAGCAGGAGCAGCAGACGGATGGGAGGAAGGAGCAGAGCAGATTTGGGATTTTCTCTGTAGGGGGAAGAATTCTGGGTTCAATTCTAGTCCTAGAACAAGAAAAGAAGGAGAAAAATACCAAGCTTTTAACGATTTTTCTTCAAGGGAGGGCTGTCGGCAGCTTGCTTCTTGTTCGGCTGCAGGGGAGAAAAAAAGAAAAGCAGATGCGCGGGTGAGGAAGAAGAAAGAAGGAAAAAAAATAGCTGATCCTTATCCAAATCCTTTTCTCTTTTAAGTTCCTCAAGTTTAGATATTTTCACTATTAGGACCCAAAATAACATTTTCTCACACAAAAGTCCTTAACTTAAATGCTAGAATTTCAAAAAATTTGGGATATTACATTCACCCCTCCTAAAAAGGAGTTTTGTCCCTAAAACTCAAATTGAGGATCATCTAGACTGGTGAATGATTTCACACAATCCCAGATGAAACAAATGCCTTAACAACTCTTTATGAACAAAACATGGCCTACTATGCTTCCATTATGCCACTCTGATATCAAACCACAACTAATCATAAAAGTAGAACATTAACTACTCAATAGGATTTACCATAAAACAAGCTACTGGAGGCTGGGGTGACATGGGAAGCACAAAGAATAAAAATAAATCCTACCAAGGCTACAAAAGAAAAGTTGTGGGGTTACGCTATGAACCCAACACAAGACGAGTTGGTAAAGAATGACATGGATTTAAAGACGAGTACAACCAAACTTTGAACTCTATCAAAGACGAATAAGCATCCAATGGATATATGGATCATGAATAAATGAACGAGTGCATGGATGCCTTATAGATTTTGCCACAAAACAAGGTTAACCATGAAACAAGCAATAAAATTCAAGGATTAGACTCACAAAAGAGATTTCAGTAATGATAACCAAAACACGAATTCAAAAGCAGATATAACTAGGATGTCAAGATCTAGCACCCCAAGCAACATGAATTAATTAACAGAATAATCAATAGTGGGGATCATGATACTTAGAAGATTACTATCTTCTACTTAAAAGGGCAAACAAAAATCAAAGCAACCAGATAAAAGAACCATTTCTCTTGGAACAAAACTCTAGGGCATCAAGTACTTTAAAGACTACCCCTTCACCTCATAGCCCATGGAGGCTAAGCAGATTTATAATCAAGTCATCCTAGACATCCTAAAGTCAAGTCAAAGCTAAGACATCAAGAATACAGAGATTAACACTTGCAAGAGACAAGGATTATGATGCCTCATATAGGCATTTTCTAATAATCACCCCTCCTAAGAAGGTGTCCATATGAACAAAATCAAAAATCAAGAAGATCAACAGGTATACTAAAACAAGAACTAGCATAATATGCAGGATTTGAGCAAGAGCAATATACAGAATTTGAGTAAGAGCAAGGGTCAAGACAAGAATTGTCACGCCCCAAAACCCGAATTCGAGGCGCGACAGACGTCGTGCACTCGTGAACGGGTCCCATGAATGCACAAGGCTCGGAACTTATCTAATTCATGTCTGACAATCCAATAACTTAGATCGGATATTTCAAAATTTATTCTATGTCCAACATGACTTAAACTCAAAACCTTAAGGTCAAATCTTTGGTAAACTAACAATCCATTAAATGAATGTATAAAATCTCCGATTAAACTCTAGTTTACAAGATCATCCTTTATATCTAAACTCCATGTTCAATTTACAAGATGGCTAGCCTTCTAACTCGTCACTCCCCTTGGTTTCCCCGTCCTTAGTTTCGCTTCCTGAAATGGTGGACAAAGAAAACTAGGTGAGATAAAATATCTCAGCAAGTAAATATGGATAGCCCTTGGGTAAAACTTTTAAGCATGCCAGATAAACCATGTAAGCATAACATAACTTTCAATGATAAACCGTTAAAACAGACTCAGATTCAGTTCAGTAACAAAATGTTTCATGACAAACTGTTAATGCAGAAGAAAATTCAATTTAGTAGTCTCATTTATAAGTCATGGCCAGCGTTTATAAATCTCCCACTGGCGGGCACAATAGTAGTACCAGTGTTTAACAACTCCCACTAGCAGGCGACAGTAATGGTACCAGTGTTTACAACTCCCACTGGCAAGCGTCAGTAATTACCAATGTATTCGCCCATTGGCAGGTGTCAGTATTACTAGTGTTTAACAACTCCCACTGGCAAGCGTCAGTAATTATCAATGTATTATCCCATTGGCAGGATGAACCGGTTCTACAGAAATACATGTCGACATGTGCTAGCGTTTATAAACCTCCCACTAGCGAGCACAGTAATCATGACTATATCCGAGACAAAACCATGCAAGATTTCCAGAAAAATCCGTAATTCACAATAAATCTTAAATTTCAGAAATAAACCAAAAAATTTCCATGTGAGCATGGATTTAACAGAAAAACTCAGAATTTACAAAACTCTCAGTTCATCAAAACAGTTCAGTAAATTCCAAATAAGCATGTTCTACTCAATGCAAGTGAAAAACAATTTCACGTGGGCATGCTCAACTCCAGAAAAACAATGAAACTCTCATTTTCATTCCAATCATGTTCAATTCCAGAAAAACAATGAAATTCCCACTTTCATTCCAATCATGCTCAATTCCAAAAAAACAATGAAATCCTCATTTTCATTCCAATCATGCTCAATTCCCGAAAAACAACGAAATTCTCATAAAAATCATCACGATTTTCATTTCAATTTAATCACACTCAAATGCTGATAAAATCAATTTAAACCTTGTTACCATCTAAAAAACAATTTAAAACATGCTTTAAAATTGAAGGGTTTTACCATAATTTACTTACCTCGCACAAAACCGAAGACTCGATTTCAGTGCTAAACCGATAGAGCGATCAAAACCTAATCACAATATTCCAAAGTTAATACCGCACCACCACAAATTCACAGTGAAATCATCTTTAGCACTACCCCTAATCACGGTGCTATTTCTATCAATTTGCACATGACCGGACATCTCCAAATTTATTCTTATATCACAAACTAAACATTTAAATCCCCGTTAATCGTTGACCCTCGGTGTGTGATCAGTGCTCGTGAACAGTACCTCGTGAACAGTACTTCAACTCCCAAAATTGGCATAACATAGCTAATTCACAGGGTTTCTCAAATAAGCTAATTTTCTACTTAAACCACAATTAAAAACATAGCTTAAAGCTACCAAAATTTCCCCAACCTCACGGGCAGCACATGGAAGGCATGACCTTGGCAACCCACAACTCACACACACGGGATTTTCACACAAAACATCACAGCAGCCAATTCAAGCTAAATTCTACATAATTTAAACAACAAAACACATTTAAAGGGCTGCTAAATGCTACCGGAATTCCTCCCCCATTTTTGCAAAATTCGCGCAAACACAGGGCAGCACTTAATGGACAAAACCCAGCAATTAAATGGGTAATTTTAGGCTTGGAAAAGCCGGCAACTTACCAGAATTCCAGCCAGCAGAAACCGAGCTTGGCTGGTGAGGAAGCCGACGGAAATCCTGGGGGGAAACTCATGGCAAAACTCCAAAAATTCAAGAACCAACAAGAAAATTAGAGTAACCCAAGCCAATTTAAGAGAGAGAGAGGATGAATTTCATGGCTGTGGCTTACCCGAAAAGTCGAAGGATTCACACCCAGCAGAACCGACGGACGGGAGAAAGAGCAGAGCAGAGTAGAACTGGGATTTTCTGGGTTGAGAGGGAAGATTCTAAGCCCCAAATCTTGTGATTTAACAAGAAAAGAAGAGAAATTTCATCAAGCTCACCGATTTCCCAAGGCTGGTGCCGGCGGCTTGGAGGGGGGGCTGGTCGGGTGCAGGGGAGAAGAAAAGAAGAGCAGATGCGCGGATAAGGAAGAAGAAAGAAAGAAAGAAGAAAAACTCAGCCATCCTTATCTTAATTTCCTTTCTTTTTAGTCCCTCAACTTTGAAAAATTTGACTATTAAGCCCCAAAACAATATTTTTCCTCAAATAAGTCCCTTCCTTAATTAATAAAATTCCCAAAAATTTGGGATATTACAAGAATGGGTTTCAAGGACAATTCAAAATAGATTCCAAGAACAATGCAAGAATTAATTTCAGAAAAGTATCAAGATAATGAGGATTTCAATAATCATTATCCATTTCCTTTGAATTTTAGTTTCAAAAACAAGTACAAAGCAATCTCAAGAAAGATTCAAGATGGATTTCAAGAGTTTTAAGCAGTTTCCAAGTATCAAGAACGTAGAGATTAGCAACAATAGAGAGTTTAACCTTATGACAACTTGCCAATCTTCACAAAAACAAGGCAATTTCAATTGAATGATCACTGTTTTTGATTAACCAATATAGAAAAATGAGCCACATGAAAAGGCCATGAAGCTCCAAATGGAAAAAGTGAAATTTCACTATATAGACTTTCAGAAAGATAATGAGCAACGAAATTACCAAGTTATCCAGCTCCTAAAACACATCTAGAAAACACACAACATTTGCTAAAATAACCTTGAATCTCTTACAAAGTAGAGGGTTTGCCCATCTTCCACTGGTCATGTGACAAACAGAACAATTTCTCAACCAGTTATGCTTTAGAAACCAACAGGATCAATAACAAAAGATCTCTGCAACTCCCCAGATTTTACAATTGTGGCAAAAGAGCATAAAAAATTCTATTCAAGTAACAAGTCTAAACAAGTGCAGACTATTAGAAAATGACCAAGTTTCAAAACAAGGTCTTACGAACATGGCAGACAAGATTAATTTCATGAATCTACACAGGGCATGAAGGCAGGAAACAAGAACAATCAGATTGCCATCTCGTCAAAATGGATTAGAAAATTCAGGCAACATGAATCAGAATTGTCCCTTATATAATCCCATCACTCGTCTCACCACGGTTCTAAAATCCATTGGCCAGCCAAGTTCTAAACAAATCCTAGGTATTCGATTAAACCTAGGTTTTTAATTAAATCTAAGCTCTGATATCACTCAATCTGGAGGTGCTTAATTTAATCCTAAGCTCTTAATTTAAACCTAAGCTCTGATACCACTAAATCTGGAGGTACTTAATTTAATCCTAAGCTCTTAATTTCAACCTAAGCTCTTAATTTCAACCTAAGCTCTGATACCACTCAATTTGTCATGCCCCAAAACCCAAATCCGAGGACGTGGTAGACGCCGTGCACTTGTGAGAGGGTCTCACAAATGCACAAGGCTCGAAACTTATTCAATTCACATCTGACAATCCAATAACTTAAATAAGATATTTCAAAATAATTCTATGTCCAACATGACTTAAGCTCAAAATCTCAAGGTCAAATCTCTTGTAAATTAACAATCCATTAAATGAATTTATAAAATCTCCAATTAAAATCTAGCTTACAAGATCATGATCTATATCTAAATCTATATCAAATTACAGGTGGCTAGCCTTTTAACTCATCACTCCCCTCGTTTTTCCTCGTCCTTGACTTCGCTTCCTAAAATGGTGGACAAGGAAAAACTATGAGATAACTCAGTAAGTAAATATGGATAGCCCTTAATTAAACTTATAGCATGCTAACCGGTATAATTACGAAAAACAGGTACGAGTACGGAAATGAAATAGATGTCTCCTCTATAGGTCATGGCTAGTGTTATAAACCTCCCACTGACAGGCATACGATTTATTAGTGTATAATCCCACTAGCAAGATAACAGAAATGAACCGGTTCTATCAGTAACATGTCGACATGTGCTAGCGTTTATAAACCTCCCACTAGCGGGCACACGAATAACATGACCATATCGGAGACAAAACAGGCAGAAGTTAACAGAAAATCATACTTTACAGATAATTTCCAGATCATCAGGGCAGTTAAATAATTTCCAAGTAGGCATGCTCAAATAAATAAAAAGAATAATAATTTCATTTCAAATCGGTCATACTTATGTAAAACGGGTTTAGTCCCGCCACCACTTCAAAAACAAACTAAAATGTGCTTTAAAATCAAAGGGCATTACCATAATTTCCTTACCTCAAATCCGTAATACGGAAGACTCAATCCCAGTGTTCTAAGCCATAACAGCACCTAATATTCCAAGCACAATCTCGCAAATTTCCTAACCAATGAGCTTCACACGAAATTCAACCATAATATAATTCACTTTTATTCAAAACCGTATATCTACCCAAAGTCCAAATATTTTCAAATAAAATCATAATATCCAAAAATCTCTTAAACAAGAGGTTTTAAAGCCAAATTTCACCAATTTGGTTTCCCAATCCCACGGCAAAAGGGAAGAGCACGGCTTGGCAAAAACAGGGGCTAAAACACTCGGGATTTTCCTCCAAAATCACAGGAACCAACTCAAGGAAATTCTACATAAATTAAACTAAAAAAAAGGCAACCTATTGCTGCCGAAATTCTTCCCTCTTCCAGCAGATTTTTGGACACACAAGGCAACAAATAAATGGACAAAATTCAGCAACTAATTGATGAAATTTTGGGCTTGGAAGAGCTGTCAACATACCAGAAATTTCCCAGCAAAACCGGAGCTCCAAGCTAAAGGAAGCCAGCGGGAATTGGGGAGAAAAAAATCAAGAAATCTACTGGAAATTGGGAAACCAAGAGAAATTAAGGTAAACCCAAGCCAATTCAAGTGAGAAAAGAAGGATTTCGGGCTACTTCTTACCAAAAACCAAAGCAATTTGCCCCCACAAAGTAGGAGCAGCAGACGGACGGGAGGAAGGATTAGAGCAGATCTAGGATTTTCTCTGTAGGGGGAAGAATTCTGGGTTCAATTCCAGTCCTAGAACAAGAAAAGAAGGAGAAAAATACCAAGCTTTTACCGATTTTTCTTCAAGGGAGGGCTGTCGAAAGCTTGCTTCTTGTTCGGCTGCAGGGGAGAAAAAAGGAAGAGCAGACGCGCGGGTGAGGAAGAAGAAAGAAGGAAAAAAATAGCTGATCCTTATCCAAATCTTTTTCTCTTTTAAGTCCCTCAAGTTTGGATATTTTCACTATTAGGCCCCAAAATAAAATTTTCTCACACAAAGGTCTTTAACTTAAATACTAGAATTTCAAAAAATTTGGGATATTACAGCGCTAGTTGGTGCCATTATTAATTTGGTCAAATATTTTATCCGAATTACATTAATAATAAAATACTATGTATTTTGATTATAAATTATGACTGAATTAATAAAACAATTTTTGTTTTAATTTAATTATGTTTTTCGGTAAAAAATTTTGACAGAAATAATTGTCTCCCTTTTTTGAATATTATTAATACAATGCTTTTTTTCCTAAATTTTTTTAATTTTCTATGAAACTATTTTGGTCAAGCATCTTGACTGAAATAACTATCTTCGTCCTCTTTTTTTTTTTTTATTTGTATCAGCATGGCACTTTCTTTCCCTCTTTTCTTTTTTTATGAAACTATTTTGGTCAAGCATCTTGATCGAAATAACTATCTCTATTTTTTTTAATTATATTAATATGGCGCTTTGTTTCCCAATTTTTTTTAATCTTCTATGAAATTACTTTAAATAAGATGCTTGATCAAAATTATATTGTTTGGCTCCAAGAATTAAGTGAAATTTCTTGAATTTTTTGCAAAAAATTATATCGGTCAAAATTTTTATCCGAAATTAGATGTTTTGACTCTACAAATCAAGTGAATCATTTTGAATTGTCTGCCAAAACTATTCTGGTCAAAACTATTATCCGAAATTATAAATTTTTTGCTCTAAAATCATGTGAAATGTCTTGAATTTTCTATCAAAACTATTTTGGTTAAAATTCTTGATCGAAATAATCTAAACTCTATGAAAACACTTCAAGTACTTTAAACTGTATTTTACCCATTTCCTTCTTCCTTCTTTCTATTTTTCCCTTTATTTTGCCTTCCACACTCATCTTTCTCTTCCTTTTAATTACTTCCCCTCCTCATTTCTCTTTACTTCCATCATTTTCTTTCATTTCTTCCTTTTCTGAGCTTCTCTTTTTCTTCACTTTCCCTCTTCTTTCATTCATTCCCCTTGTCCTCTCTTCCATTTTCTCACATTCTTTTTTCCTCATACATTCCTTTAATTTCTCTCATTTTCTTTCTTCCTTTAATTTTAATCTTATTAGTTTATTTCTTTTACAACTTACAAGTTTGTTTCAACTAATATTGATATCAAATTTATATTTTTGCAAGATTTTATAATAGAAATTAAAGGCATTTTAAGGAAACATCTCATTTGGTGCTTTTATTTTTTTTATATATATTTCATTAAAATTTTATAATTTTTTCTTTTTCATTAAGTTTTCCATTTAGTTTGTAATTTGTGATTAACTATTTCTTGGTGTTAAAGGATGGAGAAATTGAAATGAAAAAAAAAAAAGAGGTTAGTAATTAACTCTCCACCATTTAGCTTAAATTTAAATATTTTTATAGAATTTTGATTTATGTTGCATAATATTCAATTTAAAATTTTGATATATTTCAATTTGGACAAAATAAATAGATTTTTAAATATTAATTAAATGTATTTTGTAATTTTATATATATAAAGCAATTATATGTGTACTATAATTACACAAATATATTAAATTTTTTAATTTAAAAATAATATTTTGGTCAAATATTTGGATTGAATTAGTATAAAATAGAAGATTTCCTAGTAACATTTTTAGTCAAATGATTAAATTAGTCTAAAATAAAAGATTTCTTAATAACATTTTCGGTCACCAAAATTGTCCAACATTTCGATCAAGATGAAATTTTGTTCGAATTATTATTTCTTATAGTTGATATTTGGATCAACAATTTGGTCAAGCAATTTGATTGAATTACTTCTTATTCAATCAAAATTCCTACTTATTCAATCAAGATGCTTGACCAAAGAAGTCCCTATTTCTAGTAGTGAAATTTCAACTTGTAGAGTTTCAACTAGAAAATCAACTTGCAATAAAACTTCAAAAAGTGTAGACAAGAAGAAACAATCAACAAAGGAAATTCCTTTCTTTTATTCACACAATAGCATTGCATGTCTATAAATCTGCATTTTGAACTTTACTTGCTGTGTGATATATATGGTTCAAAATATGACTTAACTCAATCATTTTTTAATCCTAAATTTTCTAGTACCAGATGTTAGAAAAGCAAGGAAAGAAGGAGATTCTGTAACCCAGAACCAACAGCAAGTTTAAGAAGGCTTTGAGAGGAGTTTTTGTTAACTTAGGGCGATAGTAAGGTAAGTTTTAATAATTATTTAACTTAGACTTAAGAGTTAGAATTAAAATTTACAATTTGATGGCAACCTTTGCATACTTCTAGACAAAGTTAGCGGATTTTTAATGGGTTTTACTAACTTAGTTCTTTTATTTGATATATTCTTTTTTATTATCTTTCAGCAACTACTTGTTAAAGTCAGCTAGTCAAATCTAGTAAAGTTGCTTGAAATTACCATGCAACCTTAGCAAAGAAGATTTTGGTTTTTCGCCTAATGTCCTTAACAAAATTAATATTTAAGGATAAAAACTTATAAAATCTTACACCTTAGGACAAGGGCATTTCAATAATCAAATTAAGTAAAGTTTTAGTAATCAATAATAAATCAAATCCCTAAATATATAAAATAAAAATCACAAATTTAAAAAAGAAAGGATATCAAAATTCAAAGTGCCTTAGACTAGAGTTTTTTCTAAAAGCTCTTGCTTTGGAGTTAGGGTAAGGGTGTCCTTTCATCCAATTATGTGAGGCTTTCCTTTTTGATTTCTCTCCTCCGCAAGTATTTCCTTTATATTTTTCTCCCTTTTATCTTTGTTGCTTTTTTCCCATTTACCTATAATAAGTTTTGTTTGAAAGGCTTCTAAATTCTTCTTGTTTTGCTAAGGTGGAGTTGTTAAGGTCCAGCATAATAAGGGTCGATGGAAGACTTAAAGTTGGTGGTTGCTTGGAGCTTTATGATGCCATTTCTTTATATTTTGCGTTGCCACTGGTAGTGGTTATGGAGTTTCAAGGTGTTGGTAGCATGGAGGCTTGTAGGGGTGTTCATATTTGATCCAATCTGATTGATCTAACTTAAACTGATCCAATCCAATTAAAAACCTGACCAGAATTGCTCTCAAAAGCAATCAGAAATTTGCTCAATTTTCTACTTTATTCCCACTGTACCTATTGCCATATTTCATTATGGTTTTATTAGACCTTTAGTTGCTGTTTTTCTACTTTAAAACCCCTTGTTATTGGTTTATTTTGGCTATCTTTTACCTAGAAAATCCCTAATTTTTAAGGCTTTTCCCAAGTATTTTGGAACTGCTTTAAATAGCAGAAACCCCCCACTTTACTACCCAATATTTCTGCTGGTGTCTAGGATGGTTTTGAGCTTAGTTTCTCCCATTTTTCCACCATATTCTGTCCAGAAATCTATTTGGGATACCTGCTATTTCGTGTGTCCTTTTGAAGCTATTTTAAGCATATTCTAAGTATTCATTTGATGTGGCATAGGTTCTAAATCCTCTTCACTACCTAAGATCTTGAATACTTGCTCGTTGTATACTTACAAGGCAAGGTAAGTAAGATTATGGTAAATGCCCTTGGATTTTAAGGTAAAGGTTTTTTTTTTAAAACCATACTTTAAACTGTTTTTGAGATGATGGCAAGACCTAAACTGAATTTTTATTAGCACATGAGCATGATTGATTTAAAATGTTGTTATTTTTATTAAGTTGAGCATGCCTACATGGAGTTTACTTCTTCTTCTAGAAATCTAAAATTGAATTGTAAGTTAAGATTTTCTTGTTAACTCTTGCATATTTGTAAATGATGAGTTTTCTTGTTGAAATCTTGTATGGTTTTGTCTCCAATATGGTCATGATTACTGACGCCCACCAATGGGAGTTTGCAAACGCTAGCATATGTCAACATGTATACATGTAGGACCGGTTCATCCTGTATTCTTGCCAGTGGGATAGTACACTGGTTATTACTGACACTTGCCAGTGGGAGTTTGTTAAACACTGGCCATGACTAATTGAAGAGACCACTATTGAGTTTTAATCTGCATTGATGGTTTATAACCAAGATATTTTTCCTTATAGTATGTCTTAAATTGTTTATTTGGCATGCTTACATTTTAAATAAGGGCTACCTATATTTTTACTTACTGAGTTATTTCACATAGTTTTTCCTTGTCCACCATTTCAGATAATGAGACCCGAGACGTGGGAAACCAAGGGGAGTGATAAGCTAAAAGGCTAGGCATTTTTATTTTAGACTTAGATTATCTTGGAGTTAGGCTAGCCACTTGTATTCTTGGACATAGATTTGGAGATATAGATCATTTTTTTGTAAGCTAGATTTTATTTTGAGATATTGATCTAAGTTTATGTGGATTGTTAATTATGAATTTAATAACTTCCAAGCCTTGTACATTTGTGGGATCCTCTCACAATTGTACAGTGTCTATTTCACTCCTGGTTTTGGGGTGTGACAATAATATTTCATATTGATTACTCCTTAGTTTTTACTTTAATTTAGTAGATTGATACAATCATTGTATTGTTTTTTGAGGAAGATGCCTTCCCTCAATTATTGGTAACATTAACAACTTCTACTCATGAAATTCCTAAATTGAAAACTATTACCCAAAGATTTTCAGCATGAAATTAATGAGGAAGCCTTAGATATTCCTGAGACCTCAAGACCTCTAGATCTATAGCTAAAAATCAACTCTTTTTTGTTTCTAAAATTCTAGATAAATGTGTGGCCATGCTTATGATGCTTCACGTCACTGTAAATAATGACTTATTATTATTATTATTATTATTATTATTATTTTGCTTCTTGAAAAACATGCATGTTATAATATATATTTATCAAATAGCTTAATTATATGAACAAAACATGCTAACTAAAATGAACATCATATCTTTTTTTCATTGTTTTATTATTGCAACCAAAACTTTAAAGATTTCTCAAACCAAGCTAAAATATAATAAAAAATGATGGATGAATAGCTTTAGGCTAAATGTACTATTTATTCTTCATCACCTTTTAATAAACAAAAGTTGGAGTGTTTTCTTGTGGTAAGTCCTTTAGAATGTTGCCTTGTGTATTTTAGCCCATATATGGTTAGGTACAATTTGGGAGCTTTAAGTGGGTATGTTAATTTGGACATTTCATTTTTGTTCATAGAAGTGGGAGATGTGTTAAAAATTAAATTTGCATGTTAATATGATTTGTGTTGATTGTAATTTGCAAGTTTAATGAAGTAAGTATGCTTGGAAGACGTATTATCTTTGATCCAGATTTTGATCTTTAAATTTCATATTTTTTTTATGATAGGTAATTTACATTTAGAAATGGATAAATCTGAGGGGTGTTTCCAAAAGGAGTTTTTTGAGTTTGAAAATTTAGAAGTTGAGGCCATGCCCTAACCTCACAAGAAGAGAAAAGGAGTTGCAACCTCTCCTAAGGCTACTCCAAAGGAAGCAACAATAGCAAGTGTAGTAGCTCTAGAATAAACACTAACTGATGCTATTCATTCTAATGAAGAAGGCTTGCAACTAGAAAAAAGGAAACCAACTAGAACTTCTTGGGCATGGGAACATTTTACTATGAAGGTAATTAATGTGCTTCTAAAGTTGTTTTATAATTATTGCAGAACTATTTATTCATTTAGAAGCTCAAAAAAATGGCACTTCAACTATGAGCAATCATCTAAGGCTTCAATGTAGGAAATGTCCTAAAGAAAGGGATCCTAAACAAAAGGTTTTGTCATTTTAACCCAAGACAAAAGATTCAAGAGAGAGTGGGGATTATAACTTGAAGCAAGTAGACTAGTATTTGCTAGGATGATTGTTGTTGATGAGGTAACCTTTAGATTTGTAGAAGAGGATGGGTTAAGAAACTTCATGAGTATCACTCAACCTTTATTTTAGATTTCATCTAGAATCACTACTACAAGGGATGTTTTTAAGCTTTACATAACAG
Organism: Rubroshorea leprosula; assembly: GCA_020521535.1. Lineage (NCBI taxonomy): Eukaryota > Viridiplantae > Streptophyta > Magnoliopsida > Malvales > Dipterocarpaceae > Rubroshorea > Rubroshorea leprosula. Next base: position 139,053 of record BPVZ01000050.1, on the reverse strand, counting down.
AGAAGAAAATGTTAAAAGTTGTGCTTAGTAGAAACTTATAGCATGTGAGCCTTACCACTGATTATTGAATCTCTATTAAAAATCTAAACCATGTGTCCAATTGCCCATTTCATAAATAATGATTCGACCTACAACAAAAAGATTATTGGATTTTGTCAAATCATTGACCACAAAGGTGAAACTATAAGAAAGGCTTTAAAAAATAAGTTGTCTGAATGGGGAATTGAGAAGGTTTTTGCAATTACGGTTGATAATGCTACATCTAATGACATTGTTATTGCTTATTTGAGGAAAAAGATTCAAGATTGGGAGGGATGGGAGTGTGCTTAATAGTGAGCTTTTGAATATGAGATGTTGCGCACACATTCTAAACCTTATAGTGAATGAAGGTTTGAAAAACTTGCATGGTTCAATCTTTGAAATTAGAAATGTAATAAGGTATGTATAAGCTTCACCTTCTAGGATGCAAAGATTCAAAGGTTGTGTTGAACATTAAAAAATCCAATGTAAATCATTAGTTTGTTTAAATGTTTTAATAAGGTGGAACTCCACCTATTTGATGCTTGAGACTGCCTTTAAGTTTTAGAAGGCTTTTCAATGGCTTCATGATATCGATAGGATTTTTCTTTGAGAAAATGTGAGCGAGAAAAAGAAAGGTCCTCATGAATTTGAAGATTGGGAAAATGCAGAAAATTTTCTCAAAATTTTAAGAGTTTTCTATGATACCACTATTCGCATTTCAAGGTCTACTCATGTCACATCTCACATGTATTTTCATGATTTCTCCACAATTCTTAACTTGTTGAATAAGTGAAGTGGAAGTAATAATCCATTGTTTCTATAATAGCTAAAAAAAATGAAGGAAAAGAATGAGAAGTATTAAGGAACAGCATCTAACATGAATGTTTTAGTTTTTATTGCATGTATGCTAGACCCAAGATATAAATTGAGTTGTTGAGTTTGTTTTTGGAAAACTATATGGGAAAATTATTGTAGAGACTTTAAGTTATAAAGTGAAAGGTACTCTGAACAAGATGTTAGAAGAGTATTGCACACTTGGTGGGTTTATGGATGAAGATAATAGCAATTCTTGTTGGCCAAGTTCATGGGATAAGGATGATGAGGTTGTCAATGATGATTTTCCATTGTTTGCAAATCATTATGAACAGAAAATGAGCATGGAAAATGAAGAAGATGGTAAAAACAAAATCAATTTGTACTTGACAAAGGGTAGAGAAAAGAAAAGTGACAAATTCCACATCCTAAATTGGCGGAAAGTTAACTCCACGAGATATCTAGTCTTATCCTTGATAGCAAGGGATGTACATGTTATCCCAATATCTACAATGGCTTCAAAGTCTGCTTTAAGCATAGGTGGCCATGTATTGAATCCATATAGAAGCTCTTTTAAGTCCTAAAACAATGGAGACACTTATTTGCACTAAAAACTGGTTTTGATTTGCACCATTGCTAGAGCAAATGGAAACATAAAAAGTTGCAGATGAAATTGAGCAAGGTACTAAATTACTTTTACTTGCAATTAATAATTTTAAAGTTGTATTCATCATCTTACTAAACAGACATATCTTATACTATTAACTAATGACATTCTTTTTTTATTGCATTTAAAGATTGAAAAGCTTTTAAATGACTTTGTGGATTTGGAGCTATGGTCTATTGCAATTCAGTACTCTTTTTAGAGTCAATTAGGTAATATTTGTGTTTTCTTTGTGCAGTGGGTATGCTTGTGTTATGTGCTAGGTCTATTTATTTCAATGAAAATAATAATCTAGACAAAGCACTTTTGCATGTTTTTGTTCCAAGTGACTCATTAGTATATTATGATGATTTGTTTGCTTGCTCTTTTAATCTTTATGAGAATCTAAAGACTAGAGTGGATAATCTAGTAGCAATCATGTCATTAAGGTGACAAAAGCAAGATGCAAAATTGTTTTGATTTTGTTAAAGCAATTCCATCATATGCTTTCTAACATTTTCTTACTACTGCTATTGTTACTGTTTGAGTATTGAAGATGATAAATTATTTGCTACTTCTTCTTAATTAATCTTTTCTTGAATTGGAAATAGATGATCTAGTAGCAGTCAACACAATCATTAGCCTTCACTTCTTGACCTTTAATTATAACTGTAGCATCATCTACTAAATTTGTAGTGCAATATTTAAATAGAACTAGTTTTGATATTTTGTTATTTTATGATATTTAGTTAAGGAGTTTTAAATTTTGATTATGAATGCTTTTAATCAATCCTATCCTAATGATATTCACTTTAAATTTTGTTCACTTTTAACATGGTTTGAAAGATAGGATCAAGTCATTAGTGCACTGAGAACAAAAGAAAAAACTAGTTGTAACTGTTAACAATTATTTGCTCTATGCTTGAAACTTGGATTCATCTTTTATTATCCTTAGTACTGCAAGTGATCTAACCAAGAAGAATTTCTAGATCTTTTCAATTTTTACAATTGTAAAGGAATATAAAAATTTGTTTATAATTTGTGCTTTTTTTAATTATGTTTCTCTTGCTTTGAATATTAATGTATTTTATATTTATGTTTTTTACTTGATGTTAAAAATTTTGACATTATTTTTAATAATGTTAAAAACAAATTAATCTGATTAAATTACACTAATCCGATTTAAATTAGATTGGTTTGATTATCATATAATAATGGATTGGATTGGTTTAAAGATTTTACTAACTGATTAAATTTGATTGAATTAATACTTATTAAAATTCAAACCAAACCACACTATAAAAACCCATAGAGGCTTGGACAATAGGTAGAGAAGGGATTGTATGTGTGGGCAATAATTACTTTGATATTGCCATACTATTTTTTCTAACATTGTTGGATGGTGGAAAAGAGCATAATAATAATAAAAAATGTGAATATTGTTGGAAATGAAAATTTAAGAGGATAAGAATCAGTACACACTTTGATTTAATATAGTACACATCATATTTATCAAAAAATTATTTTTTTTGTTTGAAATTAAAGAGATGTTGCCATACACACAGAATATAGAAATCGATTGAATTAGCTATATTCATTATATTTTTAATAGGTGAATCAAAAGAATATAAAAAAAATATCAAATCAAATGTGTACATACTAATCATTTTCCTTTTTAAATATAAATATATATTAAAACAAAACAAAAAAAAAATTATATTTACACTGTGTGTTCTCATTATGGGTTCATATTATGTGTTCATGTGTTCACGCTATAAATTTAATAAATTACTTTTTTAAAATCTTGAACCATATCAAAACTGGATTAGACTTAATTCAAAGACTCCTTTTTACACTAAAACTGTCTTACTTTGTGTTCAATTCTTCATTTAACCTCCTTTCCCATTTGTTTGATCAAATCCTTTATACCTTTCTTCCTTCCGATTAAATCTCTCTTTTCCTCTCTAACTGCCCTTTTGTTCTTTGATGATCTCATCTATATAATCTGCATGTGAGCCATATACATGGGAATATATACATGATAGCAACTAACTTGAAGTGCTATGGGATTGAGTTCTTCCTCTAAGTGCTGGGAATAGTGGGGCTGGTTGCCTTTGCTGGGTTGATGGTTGGTTTGACACTAGACTTCATCAAGTTCTGTCGCCTCAAAGATCATATCCATCTCGATACTCTTTCTTCCTTTCTTTTTTTTTTTTTTCTCTTTTTGTGTTTTTTAGCCATACTCTTTCTTTCTTTTGTTTCGCCTTTCTTTATTGTTCATGACTCAAAAAAGGAAAGATCATAATGATTTGGGTTTGCAAAACTTATTAAATTGTTTTTCTTGACAATCAAATTGGTTTTTCGGTGCTTTTTCAATTATTTTAATTTGGAGGCATATTATTAAAATTTCTGCTTTATTTATGATAGCTAAGATATTTCCTGTGGTAAAGATTCTATTGATAATTAACATGGGAGATTGTTATGGGGAAAACTTAAAAAGAAAATTTCTCTTCCATACCAGATATAGGTGCCTTTTTGCTTAATTATTGGAGTTGATTACCACTATTAATAGATTATATCAATTAATTGAGATAAGTTGCCTCTTAATTTTAGTTGATTAATACTAAAATATTTCATATGGAGTAATGATAGGAAGGATAAAAAATTTGGGATGAAAATTTAGGACCAATGACATAACATAAACCATATCATTAAATTAACTAATACAAACAGTATCACGTGTTCCAAAAAAAAAAAAGAAAACCAATAATTAAATAATATAGAATTCACCTCTTAATATTTTAAATGATGTGGCATCCTAATTTTTGTCCCAAATTTTTATCCTACTTATCATTATTCTTTTATATGATAATTTAAACAATGGTCTCACTAAATTATCCTTCTAGATTATGAGATGCTATATTTTTTAAGAAAATGGTTTTTTAATACGAAATTAAGCACCAAATGTGTACTCTATAAACGTTGATTATTATTATTATTATAGAAAATAATTAATATACCCTTTATTTTAACACACCTCACAACAAATTCATTAAAAAATTATTATTTTTAAATTTGAATTAAAAGCTAGAAAACCCAAAGTTACAAATGTTAATGATGGAACCAATGAGTATTGTAAGGTATATTAAATTGAGGGTATTTCAATCATTGTCCTATTATTTTGTTTGAAAACACATAATTCAATGGTCATTTTCTACAATATTGTCATTCAATGGTTATTTTCTATAATATTGTCATTAGTAAGTGAACATTCTTTTATAACTTTTCTTTTTAGATAATACTATATCATGTTATTTTTCATTATAACCTTCCCACATGATAGGTATTATTTAGATTAAAGATGTATTCACCTATATTCTTCCCCTTTATAATCAGATTAAAGATGCATTCACATATCTAAAAATGATTGAGTTTGATGGAAACTTTACTAGGATGTCATTGAGAATATTATCCTAAACCTCCACATTAATATTGCCAATAGCACTTTGAAAAACCATTTTGGCAAAAGAAATTTTACTGAAGGCAATTTTCTTTAGTTAAGTGTTTTGCTATGACCATCAAGATAATGTTATACTTTTTCTCATGTTGGAATTTACCTTATAAGTACTTAATTCAACCATGATAAGTTGTATGTTACATGCCCTTTGTCTACTTTTTAATATTTTTAAATCATATCTTTTACTAAATTATTATAAAATATTATATTTAGTACGAATAGACAATTAAAAATTTTAAACTATTATATAGGGTATGCCATCCAATACAAAAAAAAATTATAAGATAAAATGTATATTAAAAGTGCAATTCGCCTATGAATTTACTAATATCCTTAATGACAATATTTCTTATATTATTTTATTAAAGATATTTTAGTAAATTCATAGGACAAACTACATTTCTAATATAATACATAAACTCCCAATCAATAAACTCATCATTTAGAGGACTTTTCCTTGATTGATTTTTAAATCATTATACATGTTTTTGTGGTAATCCAATCTTATTAATTATTTTTTATTAATATATCAATTTTATATTATATATTTGTTTTTTATTCTTCTTATTATTATTATTCATTTGCATTTCATGGGCTAGGCATTGCGACTAGATGCTATATATCATTTTCCACCAACTTGTAAGGAAAAATAAGTTTGATATAATTTTTTAGTTTGGGCACCCTTTCTTAATGAAAAATTTCAAAATCTTGACTAAATTATTTTCCATTACATATTAGTAAAAAGTAACTTATGTTTATATATATTAACAACTTCACTTCCTTTACCATTTCCCTTATCTTCTTCTTTCATCTTTTTTTCCTATCCATTTTCTTCATTTCCTCAACTTAATTTCATTCCATTACTTCTTCTTCTTTCATCATTCTTTCATTACAAGAAAATGTTTTAAAGGCAATAATTTTTACCATCATTTCATAAAAATGTTGTCATTGCTAAATTAAGTTTTTGATGATGGTCATCAAACACAGTATTTTCAATTTACATAGTTGTTAAGCCATTAATAACAACATTTATAAAGAAATGTTGGGTTTTAGTATTTTTTTTTTATTTCAACATTTTTAGTTAAAATACTATTACAATATTAAAAATAAAATATATCATGTGTCTATCTCTCATATCTTGTCCCTTTTCCCTTAAAAGTTTCCTCTCTCTCAAAAAAAAAATCTCTCTTTCCAACCATTTAGTAGAAGCTTAAGGTAGTAAAAGCCATTCAACAACTTTAAGCTGAATCTCAAACAACACTTCTTCAACTTGGGGTAATAAAAGATATTTTAAAAAAAAAATTTTTCTTCCCGAACTTCAAACACTTATTGATTCAACCAAATCCCTAATTCCTTCAGATACTTGTTGATTGGCAACTAGATCCCTAATTCTTTCATTCTACTATTCAATTTCAAAGTTGAAGATGCTCAAGCTATAGTGATACTAATGTGTAAATCATTTGTATGACATGGGTAGAGACACAAAAGACTAATTGAACCATTTAGTAGTTGGTTTCCTCCAAAGTTTTCCTTAAGATAACTAAAGCTCCTATTGAGTTCTATCAAGTAAAACAAATGATTAAGAGGCATCAGGGGTGCAACACCTTCGAATTATTCTCAAACCTTAAATATGTGGGACAACATGGCACAAAAAAAATTAAAAACTCTAGATGAGCATTTTTGGTAAGCAAAACTAACAATGTAGGATGAACTAGAAGTCCAAGTTGTTTGCCCACCTATGTGCTAACCCAAAACCCATAAAAGATGTTGGTTGATTAAGACAATAGGCCACAATGGTCACGAAAGTCAAATTTGCTAAAGAATTTGTAATAACTCACTTGTTTAATCAACCAGTGCTAAAAATGAATGGAATTGAAGTGTTTGACGTATACCTTGTCGTTGGAGCAAAAGCTACTCTTTGATGAGTAGAAGGTTGCAACAATCATTGTAAAGCCCAAGGCATAAGCCTAGGTGCATTAGCTACTGTTGTAGATCTTGATGGTAGTAATACATAATCAAATTAGAACTTTGAAAGCTAAAGAGGGGAAAGGCTCCATGTGAATGACACTTACACATGGGTTAGTTGATGCTAAGAAAGCTTCAAAAAGGAATTGGGTTAAAATTCTTAAATTGGAATGTGTTGACTAACCGCAATGTTAGGGAGTCTAGAGATGTTAGCAAGGGCCTTGAGAAGAGATATCTTTTATAATTAATGGCCTACTTATCCTTAGGAACATCTTAGCCAAAGGTAGGGTTTGGTAATCAAAAGAAAATCACATATCATGTGGTGTCCAATATGTGTTCCCAATAGTCCTTGAAAATCCATAGGACCAAATGCTACCTACAAACTAGTTGTACTCATAGTTGCATCAGGTCTCTAAGGTGAACAATCTCTAGTTGATGGAACAATATAAACGGGGAAAGTTGACAAAATGAATCCTTAGCCTTGGAAAAAAGTTGGCTCTAAAGGCTAGACAAAAGGGTTTTAGTCTCAAACTTGTCAATTATTGACAGACTTCTCAAGCTGCTCCTTTTATGAGAAAGTTACCACATGTAGCCTAGGGGACAAACTAAAAAAGGCCTGAGGGCCGTTCCTTAGGCATCAATCAGTTAACTTGAAATTGTATAGATAAAGTGATACAAACTATTTAAGTAAAACAAAGCATTGTGATTATCCTTGCAAATGCTCACACAATGTGATTTTTGCTTAGTGATTTAAATGTCCAAGTGAAGAAATTCAACAAAGTGCGGGTAAACAACAACAGTAATTATGATTCTCTAAGGTAGCTAAATGCCTCATCATCTAATCAGTGATGTGCATGAATGGAGCAATGGGATTCTCACTATCCTCATCTACTATTTAGGGAAATTACAACCAAATGAATGGGCTTGGCAGAATCAACAATGAAGGAAGACCTTATTAAACTTGACTTTAGTCTGGCTTTTTGAAATGACTTGAAAGGTGTAGGATAAAAGGAAAGCCTCAAGCAAAGGTGAAATACCACTACTTTTAATGTTATTTTACTTATTTTGTGAATTGGAGGTAGGGCAATGCCTCAACAGGCAAATCTAATCTGGGCAAAAGACATTGTTAGATGGGAAGTTTAGTTGGGGTGGCACGTTTGTTCAAAGATAATGCACATGTAGTAAGATGAGTTCAACAAGAATAGAAATGTTTTGTGAAAAAAGGTAAAAGTTGTTTGATTATGATTTCCAATACAAATACAAATTGTGAAACCATGGCTTATAAATCCTTCATACCTTTAGAATTTGAAGATAAAGGTGTCAGAAAAGTTACCATAGTGATAACTGGATTGTGGTAGCTAAGTGTTCAAAGCAACATCACTTCTTAATTCTTCGATGTTGACTTTTCCTATCATTGTGAAGCAAAATTCACTAAGTATTAGATTCTTCACCTAACAATAAGGAACATGAACTAGGTTTAAACCATCATGAGACATGTTATTTTTAGCCTAATAATGACCATGATGCAATAGTAATTCAACCTAATATGAAAGGAACTATCGATTCACATAATTAGTCATTGTGCTTGATTAAAAAGCCAATGGCATGAGACTACCATGCGCTAGTTTATAATTGAATGCCTTTAAGTCAAAAAGTGAGCTAAAAGCCATGCTCACTCTCTACCTAATTGCCGACCTACAATATGGGCCTTTAGCCTTAGTGGCATATGTTATGGGAGTAACCCATAGGGCAAACATGCCATGCAAACCATCCTAAAGCTCAATTCCCACCAAGTGGTATGTAGAATCCTTTCTAGATGATTTAAATATGTGATAGGATATTATAAGTGACAAAATGGTCTTGCTACCACGATTTACTAAGCTTCAACCCTCTGTTGCTTGGATTTATCCCTCCATTTCATAGCACCATTTAATTTCCTTAAGGAAACTTTTTTTTTGGAGTTTGGGCCCGACGTTTGTTTGTTCTCCCCCCTAAGTCCTACAACTAAGTCCTTGTGTCGATAATGTAGCATTGTGAGCATAAGCATGTGCAAGGGTTGTTGCAATGCTGTGCACGCAGTCACTAGTGTTGCTACAACAACAGCACCACCAACTAGGGTAATAGGCATAGGTCAGCTCAATGCTAGGCTCCTAAGTGATGGAATTGGCTCAACAACAAGACGTTTGTCTCACCCCTTCCATAATCAAGCCATGCACTTCGCTTCATGCATCACAACGTAATTTGTTATGAGTTGTTGCTATGACTATGTGCATCCACAGCATTACGATGCTTGGTGACATGCTATGATGGCTTAATGATGCCTCGTGTAGCTTATACCACCTAGTAGAATACTTCCTTTGACCCCTCCTTAAAATGGCATTTTTTTCATTTTGCAATTAACTGACGTGATGCTCATAATGTGTTGTGGTAGCACAAACAAAGTTTTAGTGCCCCTTACAATAGCTCTATGTTGATGCTCTGTGGTATACTATGATTATATGGTTATGGTTTATGCAGTCCTATATCACTGAGCACGATTTGAAGGTTTGTGACCTTATGTTAATGCTTGTCAATATGTTGTAATAACACAATTGTAAGTTAGGCAAACCAATGTCACCTAGCATGATTTGAGGTTCGTCGCTCTACATTGATGCATTTAAATGTGTTGCAATAACGTTATCCTAAGTTGAGCAACTCCATACCACTCCTTACAATTAGGTTTGTAGTATTATGTTAGTACTTGTCAACTTGCTATGATAACATGATCATGGGCTAGGTAGACCCATGCCATCCAATATGATTTTAAGTTTATAACCCTTCAACAATCCTTATCAATGGGTTGATGTTGCAAAGTCCCTTTTAGTAGATGAGGGGACTTGATGTGGTTCCTAGCTTTGAATGATTTTTGAAGCCGTTACCAATTTTTGTTTAAGGTATGATTGATCACCTTTTTGTGGCCTATTTGCAATACATAAAGTTTGGCTTATCAAACCAAAGTTAAGTTTAGGAGTACGACTATGTGTGAGCAAGGTATATGTACCCCCACAATGCGCATTCTATGAACGGTACCAAATCAACATTATGTTCTTCCATTGAGCTATATTAATCGATTCATTATAACTTATTTAATCTCTCGATTTTTTCTAAAGATATTACACTAGAAATAATAATTGGTGCCCCAGCTTTTTGTGAGAAGATTTAAATGTTTTCAGGATAATTGAAGCACTTTTAGCAATTTAACTTATAAATTGTTTTTAACTTTCTCTTAGCTTTCCAACTATTTATAGAAAGGTCATGTATTTTAGAATTATGGTCAGTATTATTATTATTATTAACACTTCTACAAGTATCCATTAATATTATTATCATATACTACTTAATATAGCATTAACTTGGATGTTGATTTCTTTCATTTTTGTTCAAACTGTATATAATAATAATAATAATAATAATAATAGTGCAGACATTCTAACTTTGACCTAGTATGTTAGATTTAAAATGATCCAAAATAGTATTTGGATTAGTCTTACCTTAAATGGGCCACATTTATTTATAAAAATTATCTTAACTTAAGACATATACAAAGAAAATTCTAAGTAATAAATTAACCAAATATAGTACTTGAGCATCATATGGCTTTCTTTTGAAGATAAGAATGGAGATGATGTAGCAATTCCAAGAGAGCGAGGGGCATTGAATGGTGGCATTAAGAGAAAGACACGCAATGTTTGAGAAATTAAAAAGGGAAGAGATTAATACCCATCTAGTGCTTTCTTCAATTATGGGTATCTTATTAGGTTTAAATTAAATCTTTTATGAAAAGGAAGACACGAAGGGGAAAAAAATCTGATAAGAATATTTGTTGGATCCCTATCGTATGTAATTAGAAACCTCCTTTTTTTTACTTTTATTAGTTTTATTACCCTTTTGCTCCCTTTTTTTTTTCTTTATTTAAACAAGTAATTTTAGTTTTGTTACAAATCTCTACTTGTGAATTCAAAGTATGAGTAAAGAACAATTTATATTAGAAAAATTCCTTCTCCAATGTTTTGACCTTCATTTATTCAATTAGTAATTTTCTATTATTTGAATGCATGTTTGGGTTGATTAGATTATATTTTATTGAAGGATTGCGACGCCTTTCACCACTCGTGAATGAGTCCTGAATCTTGCCTCCTTTTATTTAGGATATTATTTTATTAATTTACCTTTTCAGTTATAGAATGTATGGAAAATAACTTGTAAATACTTTAATGCATTAAATTGAGTAACGAAAAAATAAGTATCGATGGTTGATACCTATTGCTATCTTCAACCAACTCTTGAACTCGAAGACCTTGCGTTACTATCTCTTTATAATTCTATCTTGAGTGCTTGGTTATATTTATTGGTTGTCATTTTTCTTTTTCTTTTATGTTTTCCCTTTTTCTTCTTGTCCCCCTCTTTAATGCTTAAGTTTGTTTTATAGTCTAATTTTTAACTATTGACTAGTGGTTATTTGTGTGAATCTTGCCATATTCGCCAATGACATGTAGATCCTTTGAGTTTTTATGTATCCTTTACTATTTCAAGATGGAGTCATTTGTTCCTTTCCTTATTTAGTTTTCTTTATAAATATGAACACTAACTCTACAATTTTGTATCTTTCTATCTACGATCAAAGTGAATTTGATGTCGTGGTATATCCATTAATTAATGGGTAACCCACCTTAATTCTTTAGCCTAATTTGTAGGTTATGAAAGTGAGGCTCATGTTTGTCATTTGTTTAGGATTTCTTTACCCTTTTCTTTTTCATTTTTTAATCTTATAGCTACCTTATCTCCATTCACGCTCTTAAGAGTGTAATATAGTAATCAAATTATACTAAAGAAAAATGTGAAATTAAACTATTCTAAATAAAAATGTAACAAAATATTTATTATTTATTTAAAAAAGAAAATTAATTTTTACATTTTATTATACATACCCAAAACAATATAAAATTGACGTGCCTTTCACATTTTTTTTGCAAATGTAACCTCGTTAATGTACGCACATCATTATAATTATTATTACTATCTTTTTTTTTTTTTTGAAAGCACATGCCATTCAAAGTCAACATTAATAACTACTCAAACCTAATCTCTAATCGAGCACATGAAAAATAATGAAAAATTAGACTTGGTTACATCTTACAAGCATAAACTCTCTTATTAATAAAATAAGTAAAATAAGCAAATTTTTTGTGGAATTTAGCCTCTTGGATAAATTAAGGTGTCTATAACTAAGTAGCCCCATGCCACTTAACATGATTTCGAGATTCATAGTCTTGTGTTGATGCTAGTTGATGTGCTGTGTAACCCCATGCCTCCCAACACGATTTTGAGGTTCATGACCATATGATGATGATTAGCAATGTGCTATTGAACACCATGCTACCAAGTAACATTTTGAGGTTCATAGCCTAGTGATGTGTTAGGGCAACAATAATTGGTAGCATATAATTGTGCACTATAGCATAGGCATTAGTGCGTTATGACATGAGTGATGGTGGCCCTATAATGATTATTGGCAATATGCTGTGGAACCCCATGCCACCTAGCAACATTTCGAGATTCATGATCTAGTGATATGCTAGGGAAACACTAGCCAATAACATGTTCTTGCGCACCACAGCATGGCATGAACATGCTATCACGCTCTTTGAGATAGTATGTTGTGGTGCAATTTTGGCCCTACTTTTACCAACCCTAGCATATCTCAAAGTCAATGCATTTTATCCTAACACATACTCTATCATTTAGATAGAAAATCACCTAGAGATGTTGCTTGTAAATTTTTGTGGTCATTTGACAAAAATTCCATCACTAACGAATTTTACAAGGAAAATACAAGAAAAATTCTTATAAAAAAATACACTCGACTGAATCACTCAAAACTCACCATAGGCAACCTTTGTATGATGCCTGTGTCGTGCAAAAAAATGGGAGCAAAACACAATGGACTTTTAAAACATCTTTTTTTGGGGTCGTGACATGATTTTTTGCATTGCAGCACAAGCCAATACTTTTTTTATAAAAATTTGATTTTTTAAAACTAAGTTTAAAACATTTTTCTAACTTGATTGGCTAGATTTTTTTTTCTTTGATAGAAGATGACACTTCATTAACAAATATTAAGAGTTATAAGTTTGATAATAGGAGAAAACAGAACATTTTAGACCTACCATCAATTCTCATCCAGTACCTACCAAGAGTTTTTTGGTTAGTCTAATACTTGATGAAGTAGTTTAGGGAAGTCGTAGAAACCCAATACTATAATATTCTTAACAATAGGACTTAATTATTCTAATAAGTATGAACACCTAAAGTGACAATTCGAGAAAGTCTATAACCTTGAACTATCATTACAACCTTAATTACAATTAAAACAATTAAGAAAGCCCTATAAAGGGGCTAGACCTTTTCCCAACCTACCTATCTTGTTGCAAATCATCCACAATGAAACAAATTTCTATTGAGAATATGGAAATTATTAAATTATTAAATCCTAACTATCCTCTATTTTTCACATTTTCCTCCATGAATTTTGTGTAACCATCCATTAGATAATAACCATTCTTCAAAAATCTCACATATCCTAAATTATTAACAAAAAAATCACAACAATATATTTCGAGCTAATTGTTGAAAAATCTTCAACTGTAGTCATACCAAATCACAGCCCCCTCATACCACCATTAATATTCTTCTATTGTCACTTTTGTCATTGCCACTACCTCACCAACATTGACCATCCTTTAACCGAAGTAACACCAATCCACCACTCCTTCATCCATTTTTGTCACAAGTAAGGAAGACTTCCCCAACCTTAACATAGTCTATAAGGAGCTACTCCTAAAACTCTATCGCCATCTTGTACAACAATTATAAGCCTTAGTTAAGGAGTGAAAGAAATAGAGAACCAAGAATCAACTAGGAAAAAACCCTAAGAAGCCTTCCTCAATAGCCCTTGATCAACCTCGATCGATAGAGTTCCTATCATAGCCACCAAATCCTCAAACACACTATTGCTTGATTGTAATGTTACCATACTCACTCAATGCCAGAATAGTAGCCACATATGATAAGAAGCAAAGAGCTCAATACCATCTTAAACAACCTTTAAAAACTTGATGACCCATAGACTTCGATTGCCGAAGAATAAACTAACCTTAAACCTAGGGATATTTTTCTCATTACTCTCAAAGTTTAATTTTTTTTAATTTTTATCAATGTGAAAGAATGATTGGTTGGATTTTTGTCTAACAAAAAAGAAAATATTCTCTTTTATTATAAGTGATGGCTCTTATTAGATAATTATAAATTTTCATATACTTATTATATGCTCAATTATATTTGTACGTATCCCATTTTAGTTGACAATATCAAAACTAAATAACTTGTACACTATTACATAACATCTTCAAGTTTAAAGACTTTTTGTGAATTGTGCATAAAATAATCTTTTCTTCTGATAGTGAATAATGTAAGATTACTTTATATTAGTCCAATTCAATATTTATCTTCTACAAATACTCACTATGTTACTAAGGGCCTTTACCACTCTATCACCTATAACTACATGTGACAACCTAGTCAAATATATTGTCCAAAATATAATTATAATTGTGAACCATTTTAAAATCACAAAATCATATGTCCTCATATATGATCTAATAACAATTTAATAATAATATAATATTAACCAAAATTTGCATGTAACTAATATTGGCTTTGTAAGGCATATATTTCTTTTAGATCTCACCAACCAAAAAAAACTTACCATATCTAAAACTTGGAATTTCCAACAATGAGAATATTAAATCGACCAAAATAATTGAAGACCAGAAGCTCAAGTGTCAAAATTAAGAAAAACAATCCTGGTCAAAAACTCAAAAATCTTGTTTCGATTGGTTTTAATGTTCGAAATTTGGATGTTAGAATGAACTATAATGAATATATTGAGTTTTGGAAACAATTGAGCATAATTAACAAACTTCAAACCTATTCGGTATACTGATTTGGGAGTAATAGTTATTTAAACCACTACAAGATAGGTTTTTTTATAATTTGTTTATTTAGAAATTGCTATAAATTAAGTGTTTGATAAGTGTTCCTAACCACATGACAATCGGCAGCCCCCAAAAAACCCCCACACACCAAGGAGTGAAAATCCATACTTACCTCCTTGATCTAGAAGTAAATAGTTTTGGACTCTTGACACTTTAAATTATTCTTCTAATGTTGATTTAATGAAAGATGTAATGGAAATGTAATGAGTTGTTCATGCATGAAGTTAATTTCTAAAGATTTATGTTCTTGTGAAGATTTTAAATCACCCTTTCATGGAATGGTTGTGGGTAGTATTGTTGCCTAGACATGCAAAATGCTACTGTAGGGATATGGTTCCAAGGTGGTTAGGCTATAGTAGCAACCTTGAGGTACAAGCCTTGGTGATTTGTTGTAGATTTGTTACAAAGGGTGGTATTGTACCTACCAAAAAAAACTGACTATGTTATCTACACTCTAATTTCTACATGGTTTGCATAACTAGTGGTTTTAACGTAACTCAAAGAAAGAGTTGTGGATTAGCCAGTAAATAATGTGTATGAACAAAAGGGGAAAGGAAAATCTGAAGTGGAAGCAATAGGACTTGAGTCTTTGACGTTGTTACAAAAGCATGAATTACATTACCACTTACCCTACGAAGCGCCGATGTGGATAACTTGTATAGAAAATAATAAAAAAATAATACAAGTAGGAGTACTATATTTGCAACAATCAACTAAAGGTCTATATCAATTAGGTTTAAGCAATGATGCCAAAGGTCCAAAACTCAAATTGGTATTGTAAGAAGAGAAAATTTCGACATCAAAAGACACCAAAATTCAACAAAAAAGGAAAATTAGTTTTCGGCAGGTTTTTTTTTTTTTTTTTTTTTTATGAAATCTTGGCAAACTACTTGTGGCTGTTGTCACTACCTTTGCCTTCAAAAGTTACGTAAAATTAATATATATATATATATATATGTTAGTGTATATCAATCTCGATTCCTAAAATAATTGGAAGTCTCAACCTATATTTAGAAATTGAAATTTTAATTCAAAATTCAGAAATCCAATCAATTTCTAAATTTAAATATTAATATTTTATAAGATAGATTTTTAAATTTTAAATTGAGTTTTAATTAAATAAAACAACATAATTGAAGGTTAAAACTTTAATTTTTTTTTTTTTGGAACTAATATACATTTTTTTCA